>JAHREE010149114.1:29885-124058 GCA_033628505.1 Tringa tobata | reverse complement strand
AAAAAAAAAAAAAAAAAAAGGGCAAAAAACCAAACTCTCTACTTACTCCAGTTCATTAGACATATTTCCCCACGTTTCCGAATCTTTGCAGCCGGGCAAATTGCGATGACTTCTCTCTTCTAGTACCTGCTAAAGACAGACATTGCCTGTGAAGTGTTTGATTTATGTTGAGGTTTGGGAGCAGGTATGTGGCTGGCAGGCGGGGGATTGGCTGCCGGCACAGGTGCCCTGGGACAGGTACACCCAGGCAGGTGCAGCCGTAACCCTCTGCCTGCCGGTACCCGGGAGGGAGGGACCCAGGGGAAACCCCTCGGGGGGGAAAGGGGAGAGGGGGAAAAAAAAAAAAAAAAGTAGGATAAAGGAGTGGAATAATCAGTTATTCATCTCTCTGATAATTAGTTTCAGTTTGGTGGACGTGTTCCATACGCCCCGGTGCCAAATAGCTGTCATTTTTATGAAGCTGGGGGTTGATTTGTCCTTTGCTGTTTCTTTATATATAAACAGACAGACAAAAAAAAATACATACATATATATATATATAAAGGAATAAATTAGGAAAGAAGAAAAGCCTCTTAGTTTCCTCTCATTCCTGAACGGTTACTGTACTGACAGGCTAACCCCCTTTCTTCCCTTTTTTCCCCTTCCCTTGCTGCTCACCGCAGAAAGCCTCTGGAGGTGTTGGGGCTTTTCCTCTCTGTAAAACACAACTTTAAAACCCTTTAGACGCCGAGACAGGCAGCCAATACACTGGCTCGGGGGGATCTTTGCCTTACGCTGGATGTGTAAGGGAAACGGGTCGGAAGGATAACCTTTTTCCGTACCGTTCACGCACACTGTCCTGCCTTCCGTGGTGCAGACACCAGCGCCACGCCGGCTGGCACGGGGCGGCAGCGGGAAGCCCAGACACACGCCGTCGGGGAGCCGGCCGCGGGGATACCACCCAGGCAATAGCTCTGGAGCAACTTCACCTGCGAACGGGGGAAAAAGATTTATGCAATAGAACAAAACTCATCAGGGATTCAAGCACTCCTGTTGGATGGTTTCTGTCATCCGTGTTGCAACGAGGAGGCAAAGGATGGGCTCAGCAGGTGACTCATGTTGACTGGGTTTGGAAGGCAGAAGAGGGTTTTACGAGACAAGCCGGTACAAGCCTTAAAACAAAGGGAAAAAGAAAGGCTTCCACCGCTCATTCTCACCCCCCATCACTGTCTCGCTCACGGGATCTGTCCCACCGGGTGCCCTGCACCAGCAGGTGAACACAAGAGAGCCCGTAAGTCTCCCTTCACATAACAGTAAATTCAGCTCTTCCCAGCTTGGTGACAAAATGGCTTTACCAGCTCACTCGGGCAGGCACGAGGCATGTCTACACAGGCAGACGTGAAGACAGAGCGTACTAATTTGGGTACAACACCCTTCAAGCACATCTCTGTGGCTTCTGGCTCACAGCACGGCCAGCTCAGGGAGCGGGATGGGGAATGACCGTGGTGTTACCTGCACTGGTGCCGGGCTGAGCTTCGCCCGACCCAGCCAGCAACCATCACACCCTGCTCCACTGTCAAACTCCTGCCTGCCAGGGTCTAGGGACCGGGCAAAGTCTGTTTTCTGGGAATGGAAACCAAAGGTCTGGAGCTATGCAAGCTCCATTGAGGATCACTGGAGAGCACCAGCTGCCAAGACCTCGTAGAGCAGAGGACAGCAATACCCAAAGTCAGCTGAAGGAGGGCTGGTGATGAGAATCAATGCCACAGCAGAGACCACGCAGTGGTGAGAGCACACAAAAAGAAGAGGAAGGAAGATGTATGTCCCATCCAGCCAAGGAAAGCACAAATTTTATGCGGTGGTGGCATTAGTCGATCAATATTCTGATTATATCTCTAATTTAAGGAAGCCTTTCCCATTTCATGGTGAGCAGAGTTGCAGTCCTGGGCACTTGTCCTTTACCCAGATGCAGGCAGAGAGCATTTCACTGACTCTGGGTAGTGCAAAGAGCAGCAACATCCCCTGAGGGGATTTCCAAGTTTCTTCTAACCTGTTAGTGAGAATTACTAGATTCCAGCAACAAAAGTGAAGATGGAGAAAACATCAGCTGAGCCAGACCACGCAGGGGAACGGTGGGGCACGGGGTTCTGACCTCTGCAGGAAAAAGCCTGTGTCAAAGAAAAGAGAGGGAGAAATGTGTCTGGCAACGGTGAAAGGTGCCCTGTGGCCACCACGGCCAGGCCAAATCCACCTCTGGGTGGAAACATTCAGGTTTTCAGGCTTGGCCTTTTGCAGTAGAGCAGGGATGACACTGTCTGCTGCTCTGTGATAGGGGACAGGAGAAAAATTAAGCCACTGGACCCTTCTGCCTGCCTGGAGCTGAGCTCTGTAACCAGCACGCTGCTGACAAAGCCTTGTTCCTACCTTTGGGGGTTTAAGCCCACCCTTGCTGCACCTGCAGCTCTCGCACCACAGCTCGGGTGGAACTGGGGACAGCCAGGGCCAGTCGGGGCTTACCAGGGTCTCAGTCCTGCTTCAGGGTCTCTGGAGTCCACCCGAGAAGCCACAAAGTCCCTTTCAGAAGCTGGGAAGGACTGGCAGAAAGGACAGAAGCACAGATTCTCCTTTGAACAAACCCACTGGGACTCCAAAAGGCCAGCCGTGACACTCTCTCTTAGTTATACTAATTCTGGTTTTAAGCATTAAGTTTCCTCTTAGCTTTGCTGCCACTGATCCAGGAGCCGAGGAGCTTTTCCCTGCGAGGATCTCCCTGCGATGGCGGAGCCTGAGAGACTTTGCCAGGTGGGAAGACGCGTGCTCGTTCTCGCATACAGCCTTATTTCTTATGCAATTAGCAGCGCGCCTGCCCGCAGCACCCAGGCACTCTCCCAGCCTCCAGGAATTATGGCGCCTGGGTAAAAATCACTCGCAGCAGAAACCAGCCCTTTTGCCTCGGTGCTGTGGGGCCCGGACACACGTCTGTCGTCTTTATGGAAAACCCAGCTTGAGTTTGCTCTCCCTGACACCTTTCCAAGGCCAGAGGAAAATGGTACCGACTCCCCATCACCAGTTTTCCCACAGACAGGACCCTCACAGCCTCCCCCGAGTTAGGTTTGTGCTATTGCCAGGGAAGGAGGACCAGGACCACCCCAGTCTCGGTGGGATGTGTCCTGGTGGGAAGCAGGGACAGCCTGGGCACTTTGCTGCCTCCCCAGCGCCCGCCAGACGGGACCACCCTTGCCCTGCCTCTTCCATTCTCTTGGGCACCTTGTCTTTTTTGTGATAATGTATGTTTTATGGCGCCTGAGAAGCCTCCAGGCCTGGATGCCTAGACAATCCCTTTGACTATGATTTCAGTATTTTTAATTTTTTTTTTTTTTTTTGCATTTATACTCCACCCTCCAAGAGTATCTGGTGAGGGGGTGGGTTAGAAGAAAGAGACCAAGAGATACATTCTCTATGCACAAAACCCTCCCACTTCCCTTCCACTCCCCTGTTAAATATACCTTGGAACAAAAGCTCTTTATGATGCTCTAAAAATAAAGCACACAGCAGTCAAGACTGCAAAGTTTAAAAGAGAGGGCCAAATTCTGCTCACAGCTACACCCTCTCTAAGGCAACAGGGTTGCAACTTGTGTTTGGATTGTTAAACCCTCTTTAAACATCCAGGGGCAGACGGTGATTAGCTGCGTTTCGTTAGCAGCGAGAGATCAGCAGCTCCATGATTGAGGACAACGTCACTCATTGGGTCTCCAGCCCTGAGATGCCTCTGCTGTCTCCGGAGCTGGCTGGGTCTGCATCTGGAGGAGCTGCCCAAGGTGTGAGGTGGGCAGGTGTGAGGTGACCACCACCCTGATGGTCCCATTTCTCCCTCCGCCACCGATCTGCGGTGTGACCTCGGATAACAAGCCATTTCACACTCCCTGTTCCCAGTCTGGCTTCTTTTCTCTGTAACTTGTAAGAAGCTTCAAAGCAAGGGCTTTTATCCCTTCAGGATACAGAGCTTTTCCCACTGACAGCTGTCAAACATCCTTTCCAGTTGTCCTGTGACGTGCCAGGAGTTTCAGCTGTCTTTGACCAAAGGTTATTAAAACATTTCAACAATTAATAGCAGTAAGAGGAAGCAGCCTGAAGCAGGTTAAAGCGAGCTGTTCTCCAAAAGGAGATGTGGCTGCTTCAGGTGCTTTTCCAGCAAAAAATACAGCTTGTGCCGTAGAAGTTTGTAGAAACCTTTGATATCCAGACCAAACGCTTTCCCAGTGAGACTCCCTCTGCCTCCCAGAGCCTTTTTCTTGGGAAGGCAGAAGAAAAAGCTGAACTGGAACTTCCTTGGGCTGCAAGGCTTAGTCTGGCAGGGCTGCCCTTTTGCTCTGTTTGTACAACACATAGCACAGCAGAGGCTACAGAAGTCACTCTATAGCGCTATTGTCATAGTAATAATGAGGAAAAGGAAAAAAGAAATTGGCCTTCTGAAGCAAGTGAGAGAGGCAAACCCCTCACTGACCCTCTCCCAGCAGTTGTTTTCCAGTTAGATGAACCTCTATCTGCGGGTTATCTGGGAAGCCGGCTGGCTCTGCTGGATCCTGGTACCACCAAACAACATGATCCGATGCTTAAGTGTCTTTTTAACAGAGTCAGGCCAGTTTGTTATTATCTGTTGTAGCCCACAGGGCTATAGGAAAATTCCTGTTGTCTTTATCTAGTTCTACCAGTTTTTTACACGGTAACAAGTTTGGGTTGCAAACAACTGACCCAACTAACAGTCTTCAGGGCAGCCACCTTCAGCTTAAATAAACAAACATGACCCACCACCTCAGCCAGCTTCTCTTTGTGGAAAAAGCTTCACTTTTTCCCACCTACAAAAGGGTCTAAGTGCTTGGAAAAGGCCTTACTGGGCAGCTGTGAGGAGTGAAGTCCTCCAACCTGAGTTTGTGCCATGTTCTCGTGCTGGAGCTGATTTGAGCTAATACCTCTCAATCCAAACCCAGGTAGAAGAAACCCACAGCGGGAATGGACATACCCGTTTAGTCTACAGAGGGAGGGAGCTGGTTGGAGACACAGCAAGGGTGTTCTTCAGCCAAATTTGCTGCCAAGCTTCAGGCTTCCTGTGATGTTCTACAAAAATGTACAGGGAAGGAGTCAGGGGAAGGTTTCACAGAGGAAAACTGGGTCCTCTTTAAAAGGGATTGCAAACTGGTTCCAATTAAACTTTGTCTTGCAACCCCAGCACTCTAGAGTGAGCGCATGCTACAGCTCTTCAGCCATACCCATGGACTTCCCTCCATCTCACACATAAAACTCCAAACACAAGAGCACGTTTCCTCTTGCAAAAAACACAAGGAGCTGAATTCCCCCCAAGTGATCATCGCAGCAGGAGCAGAAGGTGCTGTCAGTGACGCCAACAGAGCAAGGAAGGGCTGAGCCCACAGTTACCGCAGAGCTGAGATGCCTCGCTGAGAGAAACTTATTTTTAAACATGAAAACAGTTTTTAAAATGGACCAGATGCAAAACATCGGGTATTGCTCCCAACCATCTCCCCCACTGCTGCAGCCTGATCAAAGCTGCCTCCCTTCGGGAAGTTATCTGATGTCAGGCAGTGACGCTGCAGCAGAGATGAGTTTGGTCTCCGGTACCTCAGTTGACTCCATTCACCATTAATCAGCCCTTCATGAGCAGAGATATGGAAATGTCACTGGCAGAGGTGTCCCAGGCTGCTCAGAATAAATTACCCTTATCAGCCAGCGGGTTGGATCCCAGCAGCAGAGACTGGGCTCAGAGTCAGACTCCGGCTGAAGCACGAAGGGTGTTTGGATCCCAGTGTCTGCTCGGTTCAGGCAGTTGCCGAGATTTGAATCTAAGCACAGCACAGACGTGGGATTTAATTCAGTAAATCTTAAGTAGCAAATAAAAAGGGAAATATTATGAATGAATAGGAGTCCGTCCTGGTGAACTATAATGAATCCGCTCAGGGAGCCTCAAAAGACACCTTTACGTGGCAACTTAGTTTCTGTAGCTAATTAGAAAAACTCAGGCCAGAGATACTTATCTGTGTGCAACATCTGGAATTCATAATGTCTCTGGTTTGCCAGCTTCCATGGTTTCATCAAAATCTGCTGATACTTGCTGTTGCTATTAGTTTATTTAGTTGCCTTTTTAAAGCCTGACTTCCTGTAATCACACGATCATGTGAAAGTTTTCTTGACATAAAAAAAAAAAAAAAACAAAAACCAAACTCTGTTCTTCATGATTGTTGCAAAACGCCTCAAAACCCAATCCCTATAGGCTCAGGAATGAAGAGACAGAAAGGAAAATAACTCCCTCACACACCCCACAAAGTTAAGCAATTTGAAAGCCAGTCCTGCATCTACCAGGGACCTGGCTTGTGGTTTCTAAGCCAGCCCTGCGTTTGGCAGGACCGTGGCTCACGACACATTAGTGCTGAGGCTGGTGAGTATTGGAATCATCAAAGCACGCTGCAAATTTTAATTATTTCTCACTTCTGTTCTACACCTGTCATTACTCATCTGAGCCAGTCATGGGATACGGGTGCAGGGGATGTTTTGGGATGGCTAGAACTGGCGCACGGCAGCAGTCATCCTGCCTTTCTCTGTCTCAGCACTTTGGCAGGAGCTGACTTTCCCACAATACCTTGAGGAGACAGCTGTTGGACCTGATTATTTATAGAGAAGAGGAAGAAGTTGGCTCCACATTCTTGATTTGACTCTAAAATTGTCCCTGGATTTGGGATTCTGTGCTTAGATCCCAGGCCTGGTTTGGAGACACCTTCTGCTCCTGAAGCATTCAAATGAAAAGGCAAACGCAGAGGGAGGGGAGAAGAAGTGGGGCTGGGCAGGGGCTCGGGACATCAACTGTGGGAACTGAATCTCATTTCCAATGAGAAAACTGAAAACCCCTGCCAAGGGCCCTGCATGAGTCACAGAGCTATGGAGCTATGGTCTCGCTGGGTGATGCTGCGCAGGAACTCCTGAACAGCCTCACGTGGGAGAAGCTCCAGTTCTCAGCTCTTCACCAGCAGGGAGGGATTTCCCTTTGAAAACCTCCAGCCAACAGACCTGGTGTTGGCCCTGCTCCCCTGCCCCCCAAGGGCTCCAGCTCTGCCGTGCTGACCTCCAGCCACCAAAGGAAGAAGGAGAGCCCCCTGCACAAAATACGTGGAACCCACAGCGTGTCAGATGTTGGAGCAAAACTCAAGAAGAGCTGGCACTGCTGAAGCCTCCTGTAAAAATTACAGGAGTTCAGGGCCGGGGACAGAGAACACTCGAACTTTTGGACTTAATCTTCTGGTGGAAGCACACATCAAGAATTGCCACGGGATGACATCTTCATCTGACAACATGAGGGAGCCGGTGGCTCTCTGCCTCCCCTTGGGTGCTGCACATCACTGCTCTGCCCAGCACTCTGCCAGCAGGAAAAGCTTTATCAGGGGGACACGGGACCTTCCGAGTCACTCCACCACCCCCTCAGCCACACAGCCCCCCTCCAGCCACCCCAGCTGCACCCAACCGCTGGGTGAAGCTGTGACCTGGTGAGGATGCAGGTAACCACTGCCAGGTACCAGGTCTTCGCCTGCCAGAGCCCACACACCGCAGCCCATCTCCTGCTGACAGAGACCAAAAGCTGCCAGGAAGCCAGGCTCAGCTCTGGTCTCTCCCTGCAGCACACGAGCAGGCACACGGCAGCTCGGAGGCACCCTGAAACTCCAGCGGCATCGTCTCTCCCAAACATCCTCCCCGTGGCTCTGAAGTCTAAAAGAGAGAGAGAAAGAAAAACAGATACCCATCTACCCCACCCTCTGTTAGTGGGCAAAGCTCCCTTTGCTTCCTAGCTGGCACCTGTCTATCATATTTGATACCAAATAAAGGCCCACTTAATTCTGACTCACTCTATCTGCTCACATTGCTTACTTTTCCTGGCCAGGCTGTAATCCAACATCTACAGTGAAAAATCTTGCCATCTTAAATGAAACCTAAATTCAAATCATATCAACGTGTTGCCATCTCAGATAACAAATCCAACCAAACCTTGTAAGGACTTATTAGATCCTTTCTAGATTGCCCAGCATCTAGGTCAAATGTATAAATCCATGAGTCTGCCTGCACAGAGAATACAGTGGAGAAGTTTGCTTTTCATTGGCCTCTGTAGGAGTGGAACTCCCTTCTCGGAGCAGGTTGGTGGTGGGGGATTAACAGAAAGTTCACTGCAAGGTACCGGTTGTCCCATGGAGTGGAAAAATGTCAGGTAGTTTTGCAACATTTGAAGAGATGCACCAAGAACGTCTCGGGCAGCAGTTAGTGCATAAGGGCTGCTGGCCCCTAGGGCCTTGGGGATTTTCCTTCCTCATAGAAAATGCCTCCTGCAAGAAGCACATACCTGTTACAAAACAAACTGTGGCTTTGGCTGTGTTAAATAAATAAATCAATCTTCTTTTGCTTCAAGATCTGAGAATCAGCCTCCCTCCCCAGCTGACGCTTTCGTATTTTGCCCATAACGATTACACGGCACCCAAGTCTCGGGCAGCCACGGCTTGAGAAGGGCAAACTGAATTCACCTGCAAACCTCTGATGCTGGGTCCGAGCAGCAACAGTGCTCGCCATGGATATCCAGGGAGGATCTGTGGCCAGAGCTTGTTTCTATGGCACTGCAATGGAAAAGCAGGAGACCGAAGGGCTGCTCGCTGCACATCAGTGTGCCTGAGCTTCGCCTCTCCCAGCCTTTGTGCCTCTTCCAGCTGGAGGCCTGTTGGGGCAGTCCCACACGGAGCTCCTGGACACATGCCACCCCTGGGGCTCTCATGGGATTTGCAGCCATGACCGTACTGCGAGTAATTTTATGCCAGTCTTCGAAAAATTTGCCTACCCTGAGTGTCTAGTCACCCACGCAAACCACTGGTGGAGATGTGACTTATAGCAATGCATTTTTACCCCAGTTTGAAACAAGATCAAACAAATTATACTGCACCAGCATAAACCATGTCTCTACTGGAGCCGGAACTGGTACTTGTGGCCAAAACCCAAGTACAGATGAGTCCTAAAAAGACACAAAAAGGAAGCTACAATTTAATCTGAACCTGGAGGATTGACAGTGAGATTTTTTTTTTTTTTCCGCGAGCTCCTACAGTAGCTTTAGGATTAATCACTGCCAGTGAAATCAGTGTCTGCTGCTCTGATTTTCAGCAGAGAATGAAGTCATTTTAGGATGAACTAGAAAGATCCAACCTGGGTCAGTCCCAGGAGTAGCCAGATTCAGAGCTCAGTGGAGGGGGCAAAGCCAAAGACTGGGTTCAGCTGAGGGATGCCAGGTGGTAAGAGAAAGCCTTGTTAAAAGAATTCAAATGTATTTTATCCATTCTTGAATAAAAGGTCAGACAAACAAGAGAGAAGGCTCCCAGCTGGTCTACCTGCCTCTGCAATTGGGTTCTCGCACTTGAAGGTGCTCAGCAGAGAGGCAGGGACAGGCTTACTCCTTGTCTCAGGTCTTCAGTACCTTTGCCTTTCCAGCTGATGGGATTAGTCACATTAAACTACTTCTTCACCTCAGCCACACTTTGGAAGGAGCGGGAGGACCACAGAGAGGGAAGATAACACAACCCAAGGAGTTCTCCTCGCACCGAGGTACTTCATCCCACCACATGAGATGATGTGTGGGGAGCCCAGCCAGCTGGCTGGAGCCAGCGTTGAACCTTGGGTGTAGACAAGTGCCAAACGGGGCAGTGCTGGGCCGTTTGGAGCCTTCCCAGGGCAGATTCTGGATTGTGGCTTGTTCTTTTCTTCCACACAAGGAAAAACTGCCCTTAGCAGAGCCTTGGGGTGCAAGCTGGCATTGCATGGCAGCGAGCAGGCGAGGGTATTTGGAGACTCTTCCCCCTTGACCCGAGCATGACATTTGGCTGACATTTCGACAGAGCCCATCCCTGCAGTATCAGATCCTTTCTCCCTGTGATCTCCCGTGTCCTAAAGACCCCAGGCAGCTCCCCTGGCTAACAGGAACCCAGATCGAATTCTGGCCGTTCGCTGCCTGGGGTCAAGCTGTAAAAGGAACAATCCAAAATTGCCCCGAAAGGCAGATGTACTAATTAGAGAAACCCTGGGTGGTAGTTCTGTGCGCGATGCTTTTAATAACTGCAGGGATGTTGAGAAGCGAATAAATTACATGATGAAAGTCTACCAGGCTGCAGAACCCAGATATGTAATAAGCAAGACTGGCACCAAGACTGAAATTTTGCCCCCTGGGCTTGGCATTTTGTCTGATTGCCTTTCCAGATGGGAAGGTATCCGGAGCTTCCGGTCCTGCCGACTACTTGGCAGAAAGGTATTTCTCAACATCAACCTGGAGAATCAGCCCGGGAAGGCTGGAATCAGGGAGCCAGCACTCGCTGGCACTCAGGGAAGTACGGCCAGGTTTGGACCAGAAAAGAGTAACCAAGGTTTCTCTCCTGCCTTTTGGACTTAAAGTTCACATAAACCATATGGGAACTTTAAATGTGCTTAATATTCTGAAAAGCTCCCTGGTTAAAGCCTTCGGTTCTTCTCTCCGTGCACAGATGAGAAGGCTCTGGCAGCCCCAGGGGTCGGGACTGCTCCCTGTCTGTCTGTGGCCTCTGATCCCATCAAGTGCCCCACACTCTAATGGTTTATCTTCCCAGCGCTCTCCTGAAGCTGGGAAAACCTCTCCTCCCTTTACACTGTGAGATATGCCTTTACCTTGCAACACAGCTCTGTGCAGAGGTACCCATGAAAACGGAGACACAAATTGTTCGCGTCTGCAGAGTCCAGCCCTCTGGGTTTGCCAGCCTGAAGCCACACACAGTGGGTCACATGAAGCAGGCTCTCCTGTTTCCAGCCTAAGACCATTCTCCCAGCCGCAGGGGCTCTTGCAGGGCCAGCACACACAAAACACCCAGCACTGGGTCTCACAAGGAATCCCTGCAGAGCCAGGGCCCCACAAGCTCAATGGGATGGCAGTGGGGATAAGTGGGACACCCACTTTTTGCTTTTGCTTACAGCCATGCTGTAGGGCTCCTTGAGTCACTTCTCTCCCTCCAGCTCAGTGTGTTACACCCTCCCACGCTTCCTTCCCTCACTCTGTGACCTCTTTGTGCCCTACATCAGGGCTGTCTGTGCCCACCTTCCAGTTGTGCCACCTGGTCCACGCTCCTCCCTTGGCTGGGATCTGCACGCACCCATTGCCTCACACCAGGAGCACCCTACTGACCCCAGGCTCTTCTCCCATAACCCCACCTTTGTGGTTTGACCAATAGCTCTAATAAATCTTGCAAACGAGGGCACCCAGTTCCAGGAGGTCTGTGGCCCCCTGAGTTTGGTCAGTCCCATAGCTCATCACAGCTTTCCCCCAGGGTGGACCTTGCTTGAAAACAAACTCCCACGCACATATAGACCCCACTTCAGACATCTTGACCAGCAAAAAATATTGCTGACGAGGAGCAGGACAGGCTGGGAATGTTTGCCCATCCCTAACCCATAGCTGCCCGGGAAAGGAGGGCACCAGTGTCTGTATCACGCCTATAAGAGCTTCCACTCACTCACAGGCTGCTACACGTCCCAGACACAGTTATTTTCAATGGCAATTAAAGACTAGCTCTTGTTTCAAGGGCTGGACAACGAAATTGCAGGAAGAGCTGCCCTGACCCAGCAACCATTATGTCAATGAATGTGCTGGACTGAGAGATGCTGACGCTCATCTCGACTCCAATTCACTTTTAATTCTCCTGGCCTGAAACCCTGCAGGAATAAAATGGGGAGCTTGTAGCCATTGCATAGGGATTTGGGAGCAGCACCTGTTTTAGGAATAATCAACCCAGCAGGAGGAAAGTTTCTCTCAGCTGGTCTCCCAGTATTTACATTTTTGACCCCGTCTCAGAGTGATAATAGTGCACTTTGTCACTCTTGCACAAAACCTCGCCGGGCTCTGTGACTGGTTTGCCCTGACTCCTGCACGGCTCTATTATGATTTTTTCAAAAGACCTCCCATAAGGGTTAAATGACCTCACATTAGTGCTAATTTGGGGCTAACTTTCCTATTCAGCACATAACAAAGAAATTGCTGTTTACCCAAGTCCCATAAAGTGACAGGGACCACACACAACCAACTGCTCTCAGCCTGGACACGGACAAAACTCCACCCCAGCCCTTTCATAAGAATTGCCATTTTCTGAGAGAGAGGGAGAGCAGAGGGAGGAAAACCAGGAGAGGCTGATGGAAAATCTTCACCCAGCCTGTGCCCAAAGAACTACAGGCTGAATTAAGCACCCAACAGCCAACCTGAAGCAGCTCCCCTGCCATCCTCAAGGAGACTCTGCAATGGGAAGAGCCAGTGGCCACCCCTTCCGTTCCCCTACGTGGCTTAATTGCGACCTGCTGAGTCACAGACCCACAAAAGACTTGGCTGCCTCATTCCTTAGCTGCTTTTCTCCTCCACAGGCTCCTTGTGAATTTAATTCGTATTAATTTGATGCCAGTAAATCACCCCGCGCGGCTAATAAATTAAATGTCTCGTTGCCCCCGCTGCTGGGAAAGGGAAGGTTGGGTGGAAGGCGAGCGGGGGGGCAGGCTGACTGCGCACCGATGGCTGCGTGACTGTCACCACAAGAGGAATTGCTCGTCCCTGTCCCATCTACCTCCCCGTGATTAATGACAGCGCAAAGTAGGGCAGGCTGGAAATAACAACAAGCCACGACTGATGTCGCCAAGCACAGAGATCTCCAGCGACAGCGAACCAGAGTCACGGCGGGAGGTGAACAGCAGGTTTTTACACCAGTGGGGCTCACGCTGCTGTGGTGCAATGAGACCCAGCAACACCAGCCCAGGGGTTTATTCAGGGCATCCTTCCACTTCATCAGAGGCCGATCTGAGGCACGAGGGCTGTTATTTAGCCATAGACTTGCCCCCTTCCCGTTGCAATTAAATAAGGTCAAAAAAAAAAAAAAATATAAAGAGAGGGAACACAAACATGTTATTGGCCGAGTGAGTAAACATTTCAGGCTCTTTTGCAATCATTAATGATAGTACAAGGGGTGTGTGAACTTCCTGAGCACCGTACTTCAGTTCATTCCGAATTCACCAATGCAATTAGGGTGTCTTTTATGCAAGAGCTGAAATTCGCCTAGATTGATTTAACGAGTATAATTTCCTCTTTGGAACTGCTGGAAATTAATCATCACTTCTCCAAGCTCCATCTGGAATTCACTCCGTCAGCACAACACACGGCGATGATGGTGGCACCTGAAGAGAACTGCACCCTGACAAGGCTCTTGTTGACTTTGTTCAAGTATTTCCTATCCTTAGAATGGGAAATATCTCAAATATGCAGCAAAGTCAACTATCCCAGCACAGCTCACACCGATTTTTTTTCCTCTAGTGAACAAGCTTCACACAGACAATAAACCCAGTTCTCTTCTTGCTCTTACTAGTTTTCATTGAGGCAACGGCACCAACTTAATTGGATTGACCCTAATTTGCAGCAAGTGAAAGTGGCAGAAGAAAATGATGGGATATTCTAAACAGAAATGAAACACCTAACTAGTTACATCTCCAAGAAGCTGCATTTGCACATAAAAATGTCAATTTGTGCATGCAAATCAGGTAACCAGCCACCCAATTCCCTATTTTCATGGCTCCCTGCCCAATTTGGGTGTATGGCTGTAGGGTTTGGAGAGTTGAGAGCAGTGAACGCCCCTGAGAAGGGGACAGAATTTTCTGGAGTCCAAGAAATCTACTCTTTTTTGCCCATTTCAAACTCAATGAAAATCTATAATGGAGTCAGACAAAGAAAAAACAAGGACAACTTCATAGCATATGGGGACACTGCTTAAGTGACTAGTGGCTAAAAGACTAGAATGCTCTAGAAAGAAAACTGCTTTGTTTATTAAAACAATTAATACAGCTTAAAAGGAAGAGCACTGAAGTAGGTGTGAATGAACTGCCCTTCTCAAAACTGAGGCGTGGCTGCTCCAGAGGTTTTCCCAGCATTTTGGTGTCTTTTGATGTAAACCACAGAAACTAAACTATATGAATTAAAATCAGAGCTCCTTAAAATTCACTAGTTCCAGGATTATTCTTGGGAGCTGACCCATCCCTAGAATACCCCACAGGTGTACAGTCACAAAGGAACTCACATGAAAGTTGGAGCAAGTCTTTGTTGACTTCTTCCACCCCAGTGTTGACCCATTTCTAGCCATCATTAGTTTCCAGCATTTTTTTGCATGAGAATCTCTGTAAATTTTCCATTCTTCTGTATAGAATCAGTTTAAATCAACTGACAATAAGCTTCCTTTTCTCTACCATCTGCAGACCCACTAGAAGTCATGCAAATCCCCTAGGAGTCTGCGGTCAAAAAGAATTGATCGCCATCCCTTTACTGCTTCTCCAGCACGTATCATACCCTTTGCTCAGCCTCTTGGGAAGAGCCAGGACTTATTCCAGCATATTTTTTTCTCTGGACAATAACAGTTAGCTCTACCACGGAAAGCTGCATATTGGAAGTACTCTACAGGGACCATCTAATTAAAGATTACGGCATCTCTGGGAGATATAACAACCCATCTGATTCTGTCTATTGATAACTGGGGAAAACAGACTCAAAGATGAAGTGTCTTGCCTGATAATGCAGCGTGAGAGAGCAACAGAGCCAAGATAACAACAAGCACTACTGATTCCTGCCACGCTGTTTTCAGATTCTGGTCAGGAATAGGAAAAAAAAACCTCCTAAAGTCTTCCTTCTGCTAAGTTTCTGCCTCTCTATGGAGCAAGGACAGCTGGAAATCAAATGAAAATATCTCCTCTTACAAGACCTCCATCCAGTTTTGCAAATAAATAGATAAGCAGCCACCCAGTGGGGGAAAAAGATAATAACTAGCTGGGCTCTGGGATGCAGAAAGGTGTGTAAAAAAAAAAAAAAGTTTCAAGGATGGGAAGATGGATGTGTAGGATATGGAATTACAGACAATCCTAATAAGGGAAAGGAGAGTTTGAACTTCCTGTGAAAAAGAAAAACCACAAATAAACCTGGGAGATTCTCAGAGCCGGGGAGCAAGGAGAGGAGAGGCGGGGTAAAACTGCACAAAGTAGGAAACTGCCACAGAAAACCCTGAGCTTTAAAAGTCTTCCCTTTTATCTTGAGAGCTTTGGGGTAAGAATGGAGCAAGAGGGAGTAATAAGCATAGGTGCTAATTGCATGGAGCATCTCCATGGAGCTTTAGATTAAAGACTCCAGCACCTCGGGGGGTGAAGGAATCTGTTGATCTCTGAGACAGTATGTGGGGCAGGCAGCTGCACCCTTTGTTACTAACCTGCCTCCCTTCCCCATCTGATCATGTAAATGAGAGCTACAAATGCTGGAGTTTACAGCATGCAACATCTGAGTTGGGATCTCTGGAGAGACAGGGATGGATTTATTTACATGTTCCGAGTTATCTCTGCCAACGATCTCACAGGGGCCCCTTCACATCTGTAGAGTCCTGATGAAAGTAAAAACATTGTGCCCAGGTATTTCTGTTTGTGCTCGTGGCACTAAAGACAAAAAGGGGAGATTCTCTGCCTGTTTTACACCCCCTTAGCACTAGCATTCGTCATAGTCTGCTCCTACAAAGTATGGCACGTCTTTGACAATGAATGTGTTTTTTCAGGGGAAGAACCAGGGCCAGATTCAGTCTGATTTGCCAGCTCTGCTTCAGCTCAGCCTCAGGTCTTCCCAGATGCCAGGACAGCATGGCTGCTGATCCTGACACCCAGAGCGAAGCCACAGGGCAGCAATAACATCTTTGGGAGGGATCTCCCTGCCACGACAAAAGGCTGGGATGGTGGGAGAGTGGAGGTCGGGCCAGATTAGCCTTACTCCGGTGCTCCAAGTTATGGTGAAGCCCTCTCCATATCCCGGCCACGAGGGAAAATGACTTCTCCACCTGCAATCCCAGTGTGGGTGCTTGGCAGCAAGGCTCAGCCTGGGTAACTGTAATGCTCCTTGGAGCCAGGAGGGAGGAGAGCAGCCCCTCTGCTCTCTGCCAACAGCAGAGAGGGAAACAATAAGAAGCAAAGCCTCGGGTGCTGGAGGAGCAGAAATAGATTATCTCCACAGACACCAGGCCTAACTTGGCATGACACCCCCCTTCCATGCCTGCACTGCTGTGCCCAGGGAGATCCAAGAAGAGGAAAAGCAGCCACAGCCTCAGACATGGTATCTGTGAGCTGCCTAAAATGTTTAAGTACCTTCTCTTGCTGGAGGATGCGGGTAGCCCAGGACTGCTGAATTCACCCTTCTTCACAGGCTTCCATGCCTTCCATGCAGCTGACATCATGCCTGCATCGCTGACAGATGCTGGTTTTGAAGAGCAGATGCTCATACACTACCCAAGCAGAGCCCTCCTTTCCATCAGTACAGCAAGCAAACTCAGCCAGTCCCTCCCTGCTGTTGCCAGAAGGGGAGTAGGGGTGAAAAAAAGGAAAAGGGAAAGAAAAAAAAAAAAGCATCAAACAAACCAACCCCTGAATCAGCCTCTGGAGCTATTTGTAACAGATGTACTGGCAGGTGTGTAATTGCCTTCCTACCGTTATCAGCTCACGCAGCCCCACAACCACCTGTAGCAGGGATGCCCAGGGAGCTTTGGCCTCCACCCCAGTGCACCCAGCACCTTCTTTTAATTAAGTGTGGAGCCTCTTCCCACCCCAGTGCTACCCTGCAGACTCAGCGCTCCCTCCCTGCGAGAACAAAGGTGGTTGTCACTGAGGTCCAGGGCTTTGTCTCAAACCCACGACGAGAGCGACGCAGCAGTTTCAGTCCCTGCCTCTATTAAATCTGGAATCTCAGGAGACCAATGGGAAGCAAACCTGTGGATTCTTAGATCTCTAACTCTCCCTTCTATAGAACATCCTGTTGCCTTCCCTTTCGTGTAGGTTACTTCAGGAAAATATCTACTACAGGCTGGCTTGTGTCCTGCCCTGCCATATCTGTTGCAAAGATTGTCACTGCTGGCTTAGACATACCATGTTGTGCAGAAGCAACTTGTGCTTTCCATTTTTACCAAAGTAGCTGCTCTTGGGCATCTTTGTAGATGATTTTGCTTTCAACAGTATTCTTTCTTTGAAATAAAAAGACTTCACATTCTGTCATATAGCTCCAGAGCTGGCAAACTTCTCATTGTGGAAGAATCTGAGTCAGTTGAGAAGAAAAGAAAAGAAAAAAAATAAAAAAGGAAGTTCTTATCCTTCCTTATTGGGAAAAAAATCTAGAACCAAAGAACAAATAAAACTAATTGAGCCCCACAATTTCTGCAGCGCATTTCCTGACGTTTGAATGCATAGGGATCACTTAAAGAGCCACAAAAATGGGTGGGGATACAGCTGAATTTCCTTGGCCCATGCTATGGAAAGATGATTCAGAGAGCTCTCACCGGAGCTCCCCTGCTTACAGAGGGCATTGCAAAAACTGCACCCTTTGCTACCAGAACCGTGGTGATGAGCAAAGCAAACAGCTCCTGCAGCCTGGCCTTGCTGAGGGGAGGCTATTTGCCCCATAGTTGTGACTCCCAACCCTACCTGTGCATCTCTCGTTGAAGCCCTGCTAACGCGAAGGCCATCCCTGAGCAGCGAGCTCCATCCTGGGAGTTGCTGAGCACCCTCGGCCAGACCCTGTGGGAAAAAAGCAGGCTCTAAGTGAAATTAAAGGGCAGCATATGGTGGGCTCCTAAAGGGAAATAGCTGTGTCCAGCACATAGCAGAGCAGAGGAATTTGCAGCCGCAGGAAGGCGACGGAGACAAACAATGTTGACTGGGTTTCAAACTTGAGTTGGAAAATTTTATGACTGCAAATAACACTGGCAGTCATATAACCCAGGGGAAAAAATAGGGGTAATGAAACCTCCTGCTTCAGGCCATGAGCTGGTGGCCTCTAGGGACCAGGGAGGAATTTTTCCTCCTGTTCACAGCATTGCTCAAGTGGCTGGGTGCATTCTGTGGGAGTTTCATCATCTGTAGAAATACAGGGCATCGATCGTTGATAGTAAAGAGAAGATACTGCACTGGAGAAGCCACTGGCTTGATTTGGTAAGGACATCTAGCAGACAAGTCAGGCAGTAATACTGCCGTGAAATAAAAGGGACATTGGATGAGAGTCCAGCCCTGGGTTCCTAATAAATCAACAGGGATGCTCTCCAAGGACCAGAGATAAACACATCGGACACAAAGAAAAAGAAAAATGCAGCCAAACCATTGTGTTTTGACTCCAAGCTGGAACAGACTACCCAATACTGGCCAGGAAAATAATATGTCTGTGGAACTGATTTTAAATTCCCACCTTTGGTGGCTCAAGACTGGGCAGATGGATCTGTGGTTCCGTCTGGGCTCCTCTTCCTCCTGAACGCTGCCAGGGAGGGTAGGAGGTTTGCTGGATGTCTCCAAAATGTTTTATCTCTAGTGGGAAGAATTGTCTCCTCATTGTCAGCCTAAATCAACCCAGGGCCACTTTAAATTCACTGATTATTATATCAGTATTTTCCTTCCTCTGAAACTGTTCTCATTTTCTTAATGTTTGCCCTTGATATATTTACTCGGCGTGGTCTTTGCTGGGTCACAGAGCCTGCTCTTGCCATCCTTGTCCTGGGACCCCTTCTCTGAACCTGTCTCACTGTCAATCCACCTTCCACTGACCGCCGATGGCCACACCTGTAGATATTCCTTCTGATGGAGCTTTCCCTGCCTTTGTGCAAAGGCCCTTGTACTTTTCTGGCTCCCCTGGTGATACTCTCCTCCCTCTGTGCATCCTAAATATCACATTTGGTTCTCTTTTACTTATTATGCCTCATTCCCATAGCTCACAGATCTGCTGTGATCACTTACCACACCCAGGTCCTTCCCTTCTTTTGTTATGTCCAAATTAAACATTCCCTGTTTATAACTGATTAGTTATTAATCCCTGAATGCTTGAATTTGCATTTTGTACTTTGAATGTCATCTTTTTTTCTACTGCTCTGGGCCTGAAGGTCACACCGCCCTTTCTGTAGAACACCCTGACCCTCCCCTGCTTTTGATGATAAAGTCTGGATGAGACTCAGCAGATTTCATCAGTACAGGCTTTTTTTTTGTTTATTCTGAAAAAAAAAATGATAAGATTGAGCCCAAAAAATTATTCTGGAAGAACTCCTGTAGTAACCTCCTTCCTGCCTTCAGCTTTCAACACCTACCTATGGGGTAAGTCCTTGTGCCTCGGCTTTTCTGTCTGCTTCAAGTGAATTATCATGTCCAGATAGAATCTCATTTTTACGAGGTCTCAGGCATTGCTACACACACACACACACGCACATGTGCGTGCGCATACACGTGTGCTTGCTGAGGACACCTGCAAGGAATCCGCTTCTCAGCAGAAGAATGATGGTCTGTGCAGTCCTGAAGTGGTACAAACCTGAGTTTCCAGGAAATCTCATTCTCAGACCTAAGCTGGCTCTGAGCGACTTTGTAGTATCACTCCCAGCTCCCCCACAATAAGTAGCTTAAAACCCCAGACATCAGGACTCACAGAGTCTCACAAACGGGCGCAACAGCATCTTCTGCCCCGTAACACTTTCAGCAGCTCCAAAGGCACTCGGATCCAAAGGGATTAGGTGGTTTTTAGGACCAAAGCTTGGCAGGTTTCCCTCCAGGGCCCCCAGCCGTTGGCTCTGGCGGTCATCATTCCTGTCAGGCTAGTTCAGAGCCTCTCTGCCTTTACTCGGAGTGGATTAAGGGGTGGTTGAGCGGTTATTTTCTCCTGCTTTGTTGCTTGGAAATGGGGCTGCAGAGCGGAATGAATTACCTCAGATAAATACATTAAACTGTCACTCTGAGAATTAACTGGAAACCCCGGTCCCTCCAGGAAAGCAGTACAAATGGCAAGAGAAGAAAGTGCCACAGAGGCATCTCCACTGTCATTCACGTGGATGGATCAACACGGATGTAATTTTTCTTCCCAGTAATTAATTTCAGTGTATTATTAATTGTAATAACCATCAATTTCTAATGAATACATGGGGCCTCATCAAAATCCTGGCACTTAGTTGTCACAATTAAAGTAACTGTAGCATTCCCTGATCAGCGGGCTCCGTCCTTCCATCTCTTCCCACTGGGATCAGAGTTCAGGCACCACGGCCAGGAGGTGACTGCAGCCTTACCCCAGGACTCAGGGTCTTCGCTGCAGGTTTGCTGTAGGACTTTGAGGGAAACTCTCTTTACCTCCATCTCATCCAGAGATAACACCAGTCCTCTGCTGCACTCGTTTATTTGGAAGTGAGCTTGTTAAAAAGGCAAGGATGACACAGATACGTAGATAACAGGATCCGTAACAAACCGTCTGCTGAGAAAAAAAACCATCCTTTGGGATCCCGCTAAAAACTTGTCCAAAAAAAAGACCCAGGTCTGTAGGTGTTGAGGTATTTTAAGTCAGTACAATTTACACATCATGTCAGGAGCCAATTACACTGGTTGAGAGCTTAATCCAGACTCCTGGAGCGACAGCAACAGGAGCGTTTGTCATTTCCTGCGCACAACTTCACCAATTAAAAAGAAAACAATGGATTGCTACATGTGCCATTAACCTTCTGCTTCTCACATCACAAGCACACTGTAATCAAATATAAAGAAACAAGTATTAATTGCAGCACGAATACCTTAGTCACTATCCTCTTCAAAACAAAATCCAAGAATTATATCCTTAAACATTCTTTCAAATGAGAAGCAAGAAAACGAGATGAACATGTTGGTGACACATCCCATCGTAGCTGTAGTCTCCTCTGTTTGAAGGTACAGCATTTAGCACAGGGGTCCTGGGATTGCAGACACTACTACAATCACAATTAAGTTTCCCATTAAGACACATGTACCTTATTATCAAGAGGTAATAGTTACCATTGCTAGAGCAAAATACTCAAAGACATGTCAGTTAATGTATCAATTAATAGTTTTCTTCCGTCGCACCATATTCTTTAAAAGAATATGTTCTCTGAATGGCATCAAGAGTCAAAACAGTTAAAAAGATCAATAATATTCAGGTCAGAGTTAAAGATGTGATGTGACGTTAAAGTACATTTCTCTACAGAGCAGAAACCCTGACTCTGTGAAGCTGGGGGGAGAACTCCTGCCCGTAACGAGATTTCCCAGCGTGTTTAGCCAAGGCAGGATTTGCAGCGAGGGGCATCATCCTTCAGCGCTCCTGCTGATGGCAGCAGATCCAGGATTTCACAGCGTGCTTAAGCAAGGCAAAGATTTACAGTGAGAGGCGTTATCTTTTATAAGCCAGCTGCTACAGCTGAAAAAGCAGAGATGCTTTTGGGCACTCGAACACCCATCTCGATCTGACTCAAAAGCAACAAATTTCAAGCTAGGTTCAGGCCAAGAAAATTGTCTTTGAGTTTAACAAGTTATGCTGATCGATTAGACCAACGGAGAGAAAAAGTGGTTGATATTTGTGCCAAGTTTGACTTGTTAGCACAAGTTTGTGTGATGTTAATGAGGCTAATGGACTTCCAGCCTGAAACAACTTCATATTTTGTTGGCTCAGGGTATGGACAGATGAGGTTCATGATTGCTTGTTGCCTGTCCATGTAAATATGGCCTGGGCTGTGGGCAGTTACTTACTTAGTCATTTCCGTGCTCTGACAAGATCGTGATTTACAAATCATGTAAGTAGGTAGAACGTTATCACCCAGCAATGTTTTTTATTAATGAAAATTTTTGGTTCTGGACCTATGACCCAACTGAATGGTTTAGAACAACAGGTGAATCTCAGGATCTCAGGGTGTTGAAACCTTCATCCTCCCCTGGGAGTCTCCTCCCCTTTGTTTACTGCAATTCTTCCTTTGCGCTAGGATGGTGAGATCCTTGGTGCGGGGCCCTTTCCAGCCTTTGTTCCGACTGGGATACATAAACAGCCATTTGCATCCAGTGGGAGACTTGCCTGACCCAGGACTCACTAGAGGCGGTGGGATCAAGATTAAATACATTTACATACATGTAAATTTTTGCTATTTACTGTGCAAAAAAATATCCTCTCTCTGAGATACGGGAAAATATGGTTCTGACTCAGAATTGATGCTATCTTCCCAGTCAAGATTAGAGTCTAAATTGTGCAATCCAGCTTAACTCACAGTATCAGTTGCTATGCAAAAGACTGTTTCATACAGAGGTGTGGTCTTTCCAATGATTGCAGCAAACACAGACCACAGCTGGCTTGTCATTGAGATCCAATACAATTGGAAAGAGCAGCCAATTTTTCAGGTTTCGTCCTAAAAGAAAGGGATTATTCCTCCTAAAATGCAGACTGACCGAAAATCACGGTGAAAGTAATGGGATCAAGAGCTTTTGAATGCCTGTGAAGAAACTGTCCCTGAAGACAAACAACAGAAAAGGTGAAAGCACTTAAAAAAAAAGAAAAAAGAAAAAAGAAGAAAAAGCTTTTTTCCCACAGGAAACTTCCATCACTATTGTATTTTCCCTAAGGACATTTCTGTATCTGTCACTAAAAATTACTGCTGTCAGCGGTAATGCATCAGCGCAAACCAGAGGGCTGGGCTTCGGTGGTCTGAAAAGGGATGTAAACCACAGTTGTTTTTAACCACCAACTCACCTTAGCTGCAGCAAACATATTTCTTATGCAATAAATCCAATTTTGTCTGGAGGAAAAATGATGTTGGAAAGAAAAATCATGTGCTGTTTTCGCAAGTGCATGCCTGATGCCTAATCAAGGCTGAGAGAGAGACATTTCACTCACATGAGGCTGAGCAACTGCCAAAACAGAGGTAGGAGAAAGGTAAGTGATAAGGAAACAGCCCCAGATGAATGGCAAACCCCTTCAACCCCCCTAAACTACCTTCCCTCAGAGCCCCTAACCTTCAAAACTTGCCTGACAATTTCTGTGGCAAAAGAAACAAGCCTAAAACAGATTTCCTCCATAATGTGAAATAACGCCCTAGAAAATTGCACTGCCAATAAAAAGCTAATGAAAAGGTCTCCTGGGAACAGTTTTGCCCTACAGATAACTCGTCCCTCCTGATCTTAATGAATTCACTTGCAATTTTGACATGCTTTTATTACAGTGACACTCAACGCCCTAGAAATCTCAGCGCGAGGTGCTGTTCAAAGAGATGGTCTTTGTCCCAGGGAACATGACGTAACTCTTAAAAAGGAATGATAGAGGTTGCTAATTATTCATTGTTTGCACAGGGAATAAAAAAGGTTTATATGGAACTAACGTATGGGTAAGTGTAAGTATCATTAGTAGTAATTATAGTAACTGCCTCTATGATCCTCCTCTGTTATATTTGAGGCAGACTTCATTTCATAACTATAGGTTTGTCTGCTAAAAATCTTCTTTCACAACAGAGATCCCATTGCGAGCCGAGGGCTGCTTGCCTGTATCCTGCCACTCCAGCTGAGCTCTTCCCGCACGGAGGAGTCTCCTTTGGGCTCAGGATAGAGGAAAGCTGCAGCAGATCAGTGCTACGATTCCCTTCTCAAAGGTGTTCGCCAAAGGCTTTGCTTTGATTTAAGGACAGGAATGTGCAGGTGGTCAAACCATCCAAGGAAAGGGACAGTGCAAAGCCCTGACTTTTTATGCAGGCAAAATATCGTCTCGCTTCATGGAATCACAGAATTGTCAGAGTTGTAAGGGACCTTCTAGAGATCATCCCGTCCAACTCCCCTGCCAAAGCAGGGTTGCCCAGAGCACATCACTCAGGATGGCATCCAGGCAAGTCTTGAAGGTCTCCAGAGAAGGGGACTCTTCAAACCAGCATTGGACTGGGGAGTGGAGATGCGACGAAGGGTGTCTTCTGTCTAAATGGTTGTTGCTGGGTAAGGGCAGAATTAAATAGGATGAAGAGGGCGTGGACTGAAGATAGGGACTGGGATCTCGTGATGCAAGAAGCATCTTTGTGTAATGGCCCAGCCCAAACCGCAGCTCAAGGGCCGTGTCCACCCAGGCGGAGATTCATCTCCATCCCCTGCCCCATGGGGAGAGAGGGTTCCTCTCCGTGGAGCCCAGGAGAACCGCGGGTGAAACGGATTTTAATCCCTGCTGAGAAAACACAGTGGTAAAAGTCCTCTGCTCAGCATGTGCTCATCGCCAAGCCCACGCAGGCGCCCGGGGCGGGTCTGTTTGTCTCTTCAGGGCCACAGAAACCAACAAACAGCAGCGGGGAGAGGAGGTACCGTGGCCGGATCCTCATCACGCCCACGCACCTATGAGTGGCCTTCTTTCTGCCTAATGAAGTGAGGATTAATTAGAGGAGGTAATGGGCTTCTACGGACGGCATTGTCAAGGGCTGCTTATTGCTGTTTGTTGATTCAGCCAGGCATTTTGTAATCCCTGGCGTTGTTTTGCAGTGACTACGGGAAATGGGTAAAAGAGACACTCAGCTTTACCAAGTTCAAGGCACCTGCACAGGACCTTTGGAAAGGAAAGCTGATGCTGGGTAGTACTGAGCAATAGCAAACATATAATCAGTGCTCGGCTAGTCCCGTTCGTCTCCAGAGGATAGCTAATTTATAGCAAATAGGATGGGAAACAAAAACAACAACAACAAAAAACCTTTCTATTTTTGTTCAAAAAACAGGGGACAATTTGAAGGGAATTTGTCTTTGGCACTTACTTCTTTTAAACCAAAAGTTCTTTTCCCTTAAAATTTTCTTACTGACACACTGCTTATATAATGGGGAAATTCTGCTCAGAGAGTGTGGTGAGTTTCAAAAGCAGAATGGGGAGGAAAACCCAGTGGTTTTTACTTGACTCCTTGACCCATGCAGGGTACAGTACACCTCAGAGCTTGACTTTTCTTTGCCCTTTGCTGCGTCCAGCCTTCTGTACCCGTAAAAACGCAATGTGTGTAATGGTACTAACCCTAAGGAATGGTCAGCATCCTTGCGGTGGTAATGCCTGAACACCTACGGCATCGGCAAATTGTTGCTGTTCCCATGCTTTCCCTACAATTCTGCTTTGGGCTGGGTCATAAACTGATACAGAAAAGGGTCTTCCAAAGCTTTCCGTGCAGAACCACTTGGCAAAGGACAAAGTAACTCTTCTGGGGTTGAAATAACTCTTATCTCCCTGGCCAACCCACCTGGATGTTAGCACTCACTCTCCTGTCATGTAACTCAGCCTGAAGAGTATGAACAAACATTAGCAGGTTTAAACTGCCCCATTTCTCTCTCTGGGCTAAGCAGAGCTCAGGGCAGAGATCCAATGTTGTCTTTGTGTGTACAAACCCACCGCAAAAAGTAATTAAAGTACTGAGTCCTGATTTTCCCCCTTAGTTCCTCTCAAGAAAGGTTAGAACTTCACCCATACACTGAAAATTTGAGGCCCCTTTCAAAACTCCCCCTGGGTTATATTTGCCTGCCCAGCAGGACAGATGACACATTCGATTTCATTTCATTTTCTCAAGACGTGACATTTTTGTTGGCTCATGTAAGGGGAAGGTATCTCATGCCTTTCTAAAGATCTTTGCATGCATGAGCACACCACAGAGCAGACAAAGGCTTTGCCCTTCCCAAGAGAGATATTTTGAAGAGGGATGTGCTCTGAAGGGGGGTGGGGGACAAGGCTCCCTAAGCAGTGCCCATCATGAAAAGAGAGCAATCATTGTGGTAAGGGCAGAGGTTTTGGCTCATTTGCTACAAGATCCCACAGGATCTTGTTTTTGTTAAAAACAAGAGCAGGGTGTGAGTAGCTGTGTCCTGTCCCGCAGGAACAGCCCCTGCAGTCCAGGGGGACAGTCACTCAGGATTTCAGGTGGGAATGTCCAGGAAAAGACTGGTTAGTGGGTTGGGCTCCTTCCTTTTCCTCATTTTTCATACCTTCACCCCACAGCTGGGTGGTGCCAGACAATACACGTAGCTTAATACAAACTGCTATGGCTGGGGGACCAGGCAGTGACAAATCTGGTGGCAGCGGCGGCCGATGTGTGACTTCAGACAGTGCCTGAGTCAGCTGGGACACGGGCTGTTCCTAAAGGACAGGTCCGGGAAATCCCTGCCTGCACTAAGGAACCAGGAAGAATGACTTCCATTCATGAAGGACGCAACAACAGCTCCCGCCTGCCTTCAAACAGGCTGGGCAGGACTCCTGCTGAACTATTGCTCCACGTTCTTCATCGGACACAGAGGCCGGAGGAACTGTCCCTTTCCTTTCACGGTGAAGGAAGATTCACTCTTTTGAGGTATTTCCTAATGGTCATGCCAACAGCCTCCTCCCCTCATTGCTTCCTCACTGCTCTCCAGAGTAGCTGAAGGCTATGAAAAATGCTGGAGGTCTAATGGAGTCATTTCAGATGGATGCTGAAACTTTTAGAGAGCTTGGCTGTGTGGCAGAAATTTGGGGAAATCAATTTGAGTTCATGAATGGTAATAACTTAAAATAGGTCAGTAAAGTGGCAATGAATCTCATGCAGATGCTCCAGTTCAGAATCAGAGAGCCTTAACCAAGTCATTTAATCTGAAATCACGTTCAATTAAATTACAGTCACACAAGAGATCCATGAGCAGAACTCAGCTCAAACCCAAAACTGATGTCCTTTCCACTAGCCCAGACTGCCCTTTCCACTAGCCCAGACTGCCTCTTTCTTGGATTGATTGGACAAACAGCCTCATTTCTTGGCTCTCAGTGCACTTCCTCTGCTCCATCATAACCGTACTAGGACTTCACTGGACCAAAGTTAATGCCTGTACTGGTTTTCCTCAAGCCTGGTTATAAAGATTACGTGTTACCACACCTGTCTCACCTGGTAGTTAAACACTAGACATAGCCTGCACCATCCTGCACAGAAAAATATGTCTAAGAAACATATATTTTTAATGCAAACACATTCCTAAGAGCATAAAGGCACCTGGTGAAGACATTTCCTCATTGCTGGGTGCATGTGCCCAACTGCCATTAGCACTAAAGAGAAATAACAAGAGCCTGGGAAGACCCATCCTCTTGGGTGGAGGCTTATCATAGTGCCGGGTCATCAGAGGAGATTTTAGGATGATTCTCAGGGATTAAGACCTCCCATTTCAAATCACTGACACCTGACGTTTCCATTTCAACTGTGAACTTGTAAAATCATTGAATAAAGTGAGACCAGGCCACATTAGTACCAAAAGAACCAGAAATATGTACAAGTCCCCTCTCAGCCTTGACAATGCCCATTCTCTCAGGTAAAGGAACTCTTGAGCAACTTTTTTTTTGTCTCTGACCATTCCCAATTTGGTTTCTTACAACATCAAAACTGACTACTGACTTTCTTTCAACTTATCTGATAGAGTTAAAAGAAAACACCCTGGCAATGCCACTGCATCACAAGAGAGGCTTTGATCATCTGGAACTGCCAACGCACCTTGAAGCGTGTTAAACATATACGACTCGGCTGAGTGCATCTGCCTGTTCCCATTAAGTGTATCTGCCAGGGAGCCACCCGCTGGGAAGGGGCAGTCAGAGGGAGAAAGGACCTGGGCTTTGGGTTACTGGATAATCCTGGAGGTTTTTCATAGGAGGAACTTTCAGCACTTTGTGTTAACCGTGTCACCCGGCTTGGGTGAGCCAAGGCCAGGTGAAAGTGCATTTCTGAATAATCTTTCTGACCTTTTCAGGGTGGTTATGAATGGAGAAATCTTCCAGCAGTAAAAAAAAACAAACTTCAACAGCTCTCCTGTGCTTTGGGTTCTCATATAAACTCAATGGATGCGATTCAACTCCTTGGAGAGCAGGTGCTACCAGTCCATATCGGTGACCCAGAATGTCACATTGGATGCTGCTACTTTGGGGATTCATCCCTCACACCCTCTACATAAGTCTCCCTGTGCACAAAGGCCCTCCCAGCTGAAAACAGCTCTAACATTGCTCAGCTCAAGAACCAGAGCATAGATCTTAGACTCTGCCTTTAAAGACTCAGATTAGGGAGCAGATAGAGACAAATGCTGGAGTAGAGACACACTACTGATGAAATGTTATGACACTTTGACACGAGGTACAGGGGGGATCTCAGAAATCTCCTTTTTAGTAAAAAAACAAAAAAGCAACCCATTTCCACCAGCCTTTTATTTCCTGCTAATGGTTCAGGACTCTTCCCAGTTATCCTCTGCAGCATGAAACACCAAGGTCACCTCATCCCCTGCCCTCTGGGAATGTGATTCTGGCTTTGTAGGTTACCTGGGGTGGGGTGGGGGAGGAAACAGGGGAGAAGAACGGAATGATGGGGTGCTGTGCAGATGATTCTCATTAATTTTGGAAGGAGTTATAAAAAGTAAGCTTTAAAGTCTATCCTAAATATAAGGATTCAGCTGATTGAGAACTCATCTGCTTCTATCTCTTGGGTAATCGTGAATACGCTTCTGCTGTGTCACTTCAAAGGCACAGCACAGCTGGGAGGGTTTTCATCAAAGCTTCTGCATGTCTGGGGGAGGTTTTCCCCCCCATGAATATACATCACTGGAGGCTCCTTTTCCCAACTTTTCCCATGCCTCTCTCTGATTGATCCTCATTTCATTCAGATGAGCTCTTCCTCTCTGGATGGCTAAAGGGCAAGAGACAGCTCTCTCCAAAGCTTTCCCACTCGCCTGGATGCCTCTCCGAAAGATTTTCCTCTCATCAGAGTGGGGGAGGGAGGGAGCTGTTCAGACAAGAGATTGAGCCTTTAAATTAAATTCTTGTCATCTGAGGGCTGGGCCTGATAGTAGCGGGGGTGGGAAGCATATTCTCCCAGTATCGGGACTCTGGCCAGATCCTCATCTGGTGTAAATGTGTGCCAGTGGACTGATCTCAGCAGTCATGTCATCAAAACTCCAAGCCTTAAAACACTCCCCTCTCTGCGAGGCAGCAGGTTGCTGGGTGAAACCAGCATCATCCTCTGTGTGTCTGCCCCGCGGAGTACGTGAGCTCCGCAGACAAGGAACACTTGCCGAAATTGCTCAATTCCCCTTTTTTTTTTTCAGTGGGGAGGGAGGGCCGGGCAGCTCGGTGGAATTTCAAACACTCAGCCACCCTCAGCCGGGTTGGGATTTCACAAGAGCCCGGACCCTGTGTGCACCCAGCACGTGCAAAGTGCTGGTGGAAATCTGGGCCCCTCTCCTCATCTCAGATGGGAGCTCAGCCCTCCTGGAAATTCTGGGCCCGGTGCCACTTCGTTACAGCACGTCTCCTGGCTGGTGGCCAGATCAGAGGAGTCAGAACCTCATCTTAGCTCTCCTACCCTCCACCCTCTAATTACATATTCCCTAGGGCCAAAATGACCCCAGCAATTGTTGGGTCAGGACACCGCTGAAGCGATGGGATGTGCACTCATACCACTGGCACAGTTGGCCCATATGAATGATAACGTGTTGCTGTTGATGATTTCTTCAAAAAAATGCCATGAGTATCCTATGCAGTGACCCACAGAAAAGCGACAGACTTGGAGACTATCAATGTCTGCTTGAGTGAGATCTTCTTCCGTTCCAGTGAGAACCCTCAGTGGATGGGGACCCTCTCTGAGAGCAGAAGCGTAGCCACCACCGACCACCCACCAGCAAGTTTCAGGAGCTCGTGTCCTTGCAGCCTCCTGTGCATCCTCTCTTAGCTCAGAGCCCCATAAACCCACATCTTGGACCTTTGCCAGGGAGATCAAACCAGGTCCCCAAGGACATGTCATCCTCACGGGGACTCTTCCAACACCTTCCAACATGATGTCTGTTGGCACCTATAAATCCTGTTCTCCAGACTCAGTGCCAGGCTTTAACTCTCCCCTTCGGAGCAAGATTCCCCCCCTGGAGAGAGATTCAAAGCTGGGTCGGTTGTGCTGGTGCTGCGTGTGACTGGGACGTCTCTTCCCCCACAGACAGCGACGGGATTTTCCCGCACCAGTCCCCTGAATGGTTAATTGGATCTTGAATGCTTTATCGCTTCTTTCACTGGGGTGTCTGGCTGGATTTACTTTGACACAAGCCCCTTTCTGAATTGCAACTTGGCAACAATAAAAGGGAGAAGTCTTTAATTAGTTATCTGGCTAATTAACTTTTACTGCACTGTATAGCTTTGGCATCCAAATACTGCAATGCAAAACATTGCAAACATTCAAACAAAGACTACCCACCCCACCAGGAAGCTGCTGCCACCGGCGGCTGTGGGGGACTAGCATCTCGCAGCCTTGGCCAAGGTGCGTGGAAATCCACCTCTCACTGTGCCGTGGGCTCCCTGCACATCCACTTCTGCAGATAACTCATCCCCTGTTGATGGTGATGTTAAAATTAAAGATACAGAACACACATGGTGTCCCCACGTTGTGCTCTTCCTTCCCAGCATGTGCACTCACTCTATATTGGATTAAATGCACGCAAGATAAAATTTAATTCCTGCTTGAAAGGGGTAAGTAGAGACCCCTGCATCCCCCTGTCATGCAGGGGGGAGTTTCACAGTCAGGGCCAGTGAACTGGCATCCTACAGTCCCGAGACCAGAGAGAAACCCCTCACATCAGGCAGGGTTACGTCGTGTCACACAGTAAGGAAATGCTCTCGGAGAGGGGTACACTCTGAAGCCTGTGGGATGACCCCCAAGAGCACAGCTTGGCTCTGAGAGTACAACAGACAGGTTGTTAGAATTAAGTCTCTCTCTCTCTCTGTTGGAACACGCAGGGTCCCCACCGCTTTTCCCACGCTGATCGGTGAGAGCTAGGGGTTTCGGGAGGCACGGTGCCCCCAGGACGTTCCCGTGTTGTTATATCTGCGCCTTGTGGGCTAGCACATGTTTTACTCTGTGTGCACCGGAGTTTCGCCGTTACTGCATGTCTGGGCAAGCTCCCTAACTGCTTTCAGCATGAATAAAAAGGCACTGTAAAGGGGAAGGGACAGGTTTCAGGAAAAGCGAGAGAGCAGCATAAAACGGGCCATCAGTTTGAGTCCGGTGGCTAATCAGTAGCATCCCACACGTCTGCCCCACTGCCCGGGGAGGCAGGGAGGGAAGGGAGAGGTCTGTCTGATCTCAGACTTTAACTGAGATCTATTTAACTGCTGTATTTAATTTATTTGTAGTACAAAAGGATCCTGCTCGCTGGCAGGCCCAACTCAAGCAAGTAAAATCAGAGGCTATACTTTGCCCCCTTCCCGTACCAGTCCGTGTGGGATGTGGGGGTGCAGCTGAACTGGCAGATGACAGAAGTGATGTCTTCAGTGTTGTGCAGCCACTGCCCAGGGAGGTTGCTGCAGGAGCTTTTGGGTAAAGCAGCGCCGTGTTAGCACACCACAGGGTTGCACATGAAGAGCAGGTCACAGGGAAGGTAGAAATGAAGTCAGCTCAGAGCTGCAGCAGGAGTAACCCCCACTACAAAGAGGGGTAGGGCCCTCTCAGCATCCCATGAACGTGGACATAAGAGGTTCTTCTCCTCATCCACTTGCTCTGAGGGAAATGAAAACTGTTATAGGGAATGCTTTCACCCTGGGAGCACAGGGCTCGTGCCTTGTTCAGTAGGGACTTCCTTTGCTGAAGAAAAAAAAATATCTCTGCGGGTTTGCACTTGCTAAATGATAAAGCAGCAAGGGACGGCACAGGAAGGATAGGCTGAATCATGGATACAGGGGGGGAGATAAGGGGAAGGTTGTCCCCGCTGGGTATGGACGTGCATCTCACCAGGTCTCCCTGAACCAGAGGAGGACCTAAATCAGGAAGGGACGGAGATGCTCGTGAAGTCCCCCCCGTTCCCCTTCTCCCCCCATTGGCTCTGCTCCACCCAGTGTAGGCTCTGCCAGGGCAGCCGAGCAGCCCTCCTCCATCAGCGCCCCAGTGGCATCCAGTCTGCCTGACTGCAATATTACGAGGGTTACAAGGGAGGAGAGTCCTTTGCCCGGTGACTACACGCTGCTTGTGCAGGTCTCAAAACGGCTGCAAAACACAACACTCTCCTTCGGCAGCTCCTAAGGCCTTGTCAAACCACCCTTCATGCCTGTCAGAGCAGGATGGTCTGATGAAACCATGACACAGGTACAGTCCTTGACACAACGGTTGGCTTTAGGTCCAGGTACCTTTACAGGGTTACTGCTCTGAATCACGACCCTTTGTATCAGGACCTGTGTTAGCCACAGTTGCTGTTTACAGGCAAAGCCCGAGTTCCTTTAAAAACCCTGCCCCAGAAGAAAAAATAAAGGACATGAAATGATTCATGGCACTTGCATGGGGAACATTTAATCTTTCTGTTTTTGCTTTTGCTTTTCATTTTAAGTCTTTTCAGACTCAGCTTAAAAAACAAATCAAGCCCATTCTCTTCTCTTCCTCCTGGTGACAGGTTGCCCAGATGCCTGTCTGGGTCAAGGGGACACTGCTGCGTTTTATTTTACCATCTGAAAACAAGCAGCTTTGCAGATTTTTTAACCTCTTACTTCTCAATAGTGTTTTGCTCTTTGCTGTCCCCATCATTTCCCCATATTTGCTTTATTAAACCCTACAAAATAATTTCCATCAAATCCAAACGCTCAGCAGCCTGTGTATCAGCCTGGTTCCTAAGCACAAAGAGGAAAATAATTTCCCCTCCTGAGCTGTGGAAAATCAAGTGCCCCTAATTCCAGCCAGAGCTAAACCTTCAACGAAAAGATTTTCCAGGGATAGGCAAGAAGGTTCAAGTCCACACAACTAGTTCACTTAAAGCCAGGATCTAGAAATCCTTGGTGTTTACAGTCTCAGGCTGTCAATTTGATATATCTCCTCCTCTGGGAGCATGTGCCTCCTGCCCGGCTGCCAAAGCCACAGCTGCAGCCACTCTCGCAGGGGCGGTGGCTCCACGTTCCTGGATGGCACGAGCACCTTTGCCACACGACTCGTCCTACAAACCTACATAGGCCAGGGAGAAAGAATGGAAAGTTGGGCAGAAGAACTGCCCAAGAGGAGAACGTCATCTGAGGCAGAGCAATCCCTGCACCTCAGGTCCAAACTCATCCTCTCAATGAGAGAAACTCGGGACAGGGGAAGAAGTTTCCAAAATTGGTGACTTCTGAGTTGTTTGAAAATTTGCTGCCCTTCCCCTAAGCACAGGTTTCCTTGAAGAACAATATGTTCTCCACAAAAATTACAAGTGGTTTCCAGGGAAAACTTTGAAACCCAGTCTCACTTCCGGTTTCAGATTATGTTTTTTGTTTAGTTTGCGGCTCATGACTATTTTTTCTTTCAGACACTGCCATGCTCATTCCCTTTTCCAAACAGGTGGTGAAAAATGTTGAAGTAAAAATTCCTCTCCTGCCCTCAGGTTTTACTTTGCCCAGCTCCAAAGACAGGCCCATACTGCACGCTTTTGCCATCTCAGTTACATCAGCTCCACCACCTCCAGAAAGGACGATACAAAGCCAAGAAAAGCAATCTCACACTGGTGAAGGCTGCACCTCTGCTAGGAAGTTCTGCAGGTTGCTGCCTAAGAAAAGGCATTACTGTCATAGAATCACAGAATGGTTTGGGTTGGAAAGGACCTTAAAGCCCACCCAGTGCCACCCCCTGCTCTGTGCAGGGACACCTCCCACCAGACCAGGTTGCCCAAAGCCCCCTCCAACCTGGCCTTGAACCCCTCCAGGGATGGGGCAGCCACAGCTTCTCTGGGCAACCTGGTCCAGGCTCTCACCACCCTCACAGCAAAGAATTTCTTCCTAATGTCTCATCTCAATCTCCTCTCTTTCAGTTTAAAACCTTTATCCCTCGTCCTATTGCTCCACTGATCAAGCCTTGGGCTCATGCCTCTAAACTGCTATGGAGAGGTCACTGATTCTTTCTGTGCCTCACTCCCCATCTGCACAATATTTGTGTCCACATCCCTGTTGAGAGGGAGGTAGGGCTATGCTGTGGAAAAAAGGAGGAGGAACGTCAGGCAGGGTGTGGGCTGCCGCTCAGCTGCAGGAGCAGGACAGATGGCAGGTGCTGCCAGGCCCGGCTGCAGCATCACGCTCTTAGCGAGGCAGAGAAGTTAATTAAATGGCAGGAAAGGAAAAGACCGTTTAAAGAGATGAGTCTGAATGACTAAAAGTCTTAGTCACTCATTTATGAAGATCTTAGGCAAAAACTCCTTTTAAAATAATTTTTATCTGGATCACGTTCGTTCAAGAAATTTCTCAAATCATTCAGCGAGAACTGCTGGGAAACGTCACCCTCATTCCCTCAGACTTTTAGTGCCCAGAATATTTGTGACAACTGCCCCCTCCTCTCCCTGCCTGCAACATTCTCTTAGGCCAAGCGATCTCACCTGGCACAGGACTATGAGACCTGCTAGAGAAGAATAATTTTTGTCCTGTAGAAATTGAAAATTTTCTTCCCAAAAAAATGTTGAGTTGAAACTTTCCAGTGTTTCAATAGAAGCCTTCTCCAAACACGTCTTCTTGCTTAATTCAGGGGGAAAAAAAGCTCTTAACATTTCAGAAAGAAAACAAAAATCAACAGCCTCCATGTGGAGGCTATTTCAGAAAGGCTATTTCCTATTTTAAGAAATACTGACAACATTCAGCCAGCCCTTCACAGAATATGGTGGTGAAAGAAATTTAAGAGCACACTGGAAGTGTTGAGAACGCTGCACTCAGGGATCAGTGGTTTGGTTTCCCACGGTGCCATTCATACCAGAAATGCCCTGTTACATTTTTTAATATGGGGGGGTTATCTCAACGGGAGCAGTGGTCCTCCCAAACTCACAGAACACAGGACTCACAGTTCTGTCAGAACAACTACGTGGATGGGGTAAGAGCAAAAGGAAGGAGCTGGGCTGATGGTACTTTCTGCTGCCTGTTGCCTCCAAAGGTTTAATGAAATCAAACCACGGCCCAAACTGTGCCTTCCTCACAAGATTAAGACTGTATTTCCTGCACTGCCCCTCCTCAAGAAAGGAAGGTATCAGTCAGGCTGACTCAAGAAAGGTTGCAGGGTTTGCCCTCGTGCTCTGAATCACCTCTTGCATGCAGAGAGGCAAGAGGTGGCAAATCGAGAGAGTCCCCCAGGTACCATCAGAATTACAGCAGCATGAAATGACCCACCTCCAGACGAGGCATTGCACTAAGGAATGACAACCCTATCCCAAGATGAGTAAAACCGTGGGAGGATGTAGGCACAGTGGCATGATTTGCCCAATGATGGAGAGTGTTATCAAGCCCGGTCCTCTGCAGCAGTGGGCAGCCCTGCCTGCAATGGAATCATCACAGGGCAGAAGACCCCCCAGCAGACTCCCAGCACATCGGTGGGTGCAATGGTTACACAGATAACGAGTTTTTCTCCTCCTGGCACTGGATCCATTGCCTGCCTGGGCACCCAAAGCCAGGGCCAGACGGCAGTCGGGCAGAAGAGGAAAACATTGCTGTGTGCAATGCAAACTCCCTGCCCGCAATTAGAAGATGCTGTTGAAAACACTCCTGTAGCCGCTGTGGAGGAGGGTGCTGGGCAATGCTGAGGGCGGAAGGAGTTTTAGCGAAGCTTGCCAAGTTTCCAAGTTTCTAAATAGCTCTAGACGCGAGCGCCTGGCGTGGAGGAACAAACGTGTTTGGTTTGACAGGCAGCGACATCTCGTGGCACAGGCCTTTCCCCACCTCCCCGGTTTGCTGCCAACCCCACACTTGTTTTTCCTGGGACAGGTTCTCTAGTCATTCTCAAATCAGGGGGAGTTTTGCCACAGAGTCCAGTGGAGCCCAGATTTCAGGGCAGATGTTTCACAGGAAACAGTGATGATGATGATGGTAAGATTCACCTCTTGCAAACGCTTACTAAAAATCACACGTCATCTTTAAGAGAAGCTGCCTGAGGGCTCTTAGCAAGACCTTAATGAGACTGGCCCTAAAATTGCTTCTATTTTGTTGAGGCTGCTACAGGAAGCGTAAGAGCCACGTGTTGGTACTGGCTCTGCAGTTTGGATGCTAAAGTGGAATAGACTTAAGGCATTCCAGACCCTTAGCTTTGTTTTTTTCTGTGTAGTTCTTTTAGTTCTATAGTTTTCCGATTATAGTTCTTTTTTCATGAGAAAGAGAAACTTCATGGCAATTAAACAGAGGCAGCAAAACAGCCAAGGGACAAGAAAAGCGCTGGTAACAGGAGCCCATGGTATGAAGAAATGGAGATTTTTGGAGAAAGTTGTGACTGAAGAAACTTGTAACTGTGTCTCCTCCTAGGGTTTGAATCGTATGGTGTTCAGGGAAATGAGACATTTGGTACCTTCGTGGTAAACACACAAGCTTTTGCCAGTACAAACCAGAGCTCCATTGGGTCTTCTCCCAGTTAGTACCCAGAACCTGACATTCCCATGTACAGCAACAGGCTGTCTGCTGGGCTCGGTGCGTTTTCCTGCTGGGGAAGACACAGAAAAGCCCCTTTTCTCTATGCTGGTGTGATTCTGGTCTATCTTCTGTGTGATTGTGTCACTGACCCATTTCCTTTCCTCATGGCACAGCCTGGCTGGGACTGTGATGGGAGGAGCAGGAGAGCAGAGGTGCCAACCCAACAGCACGACTGATGGGGCTATTTTTACCCCTTCTCTCCGTGTGGCAGGATGCAATGGCACAGCTATTCCAAGCTATTCCAAGCACATACACCTAGGCACATTGTACTTGGTGGCGCCTCTCACAGCTCAACCAGGATGTTTCCTGCTGTTTCTGATACACCCAGAACGAAACGCTGTCTCCATGACTGTGATGTGGGACGTGTGAGGCTGTAACGTACAGCAGCAACTTCAGAACGGAGCTTTGCCCCCAAGAGCTCTGGAGTTTAAAGGTACCGCGTGCTGAAAACACAAACACCTCGAGAGTTTTGTAGCTGCAAATGGCAAGGCCAACAGTCAACGAGACCATCGATCAGGCAGTGCAGGGGCCAAGAACAATCTGTGAGTTGGCACGGCCCTGACAACCAGTCCTGATCTTAACTGATATTTTTGGGTTGCTGACAAATAACCGATACCTGGTAACTAAGGGATAAGGAAATTGCAGCACTGGCATTCAGCAAAACCACAGGATTTATCAGGATCCATGTCCTTTCACACGCCCACACTGTGCATGGGGCAGATCCCTGTCCGATTTCTGCACTTTACTTCCCCCATCTGTAAAGTGGAGTAATTCCCTCATTTTTGAAAAACATTCTCCACCTGGTAACATAAATAAAGAGAAAATCCTTGATCTCTTATAAACACAATACTATCATAATACCATAGATTGCTTACTGTTTTAGTTATTGCTAGGTTATTATCAGATATCTCATGCAGTAAACTCTTATTTGATTTCTATTAATATTTCACAGCTGCACAGGTAAATTCCAAAGGTCAATTTTTTTAATGAGGTGCCTCGCAAGGTGAGGCTCGCACTGTTTTCCTGCGTTCCTTGAGCACACAGCCCGTGCAGAGATCGGTGAGGTTACACTGGAGGGCGCAGTCCTGCAATCTTTACAACATTTTATTTTCATCAAAAGCACTCTCAGGTCTGCTCCTGCCCCAGTTCAACGTGCAGAGGCGCAGCTGGGCCCAGCCAGGAAGCCGGGCTGTGCGCATGTGTGCAGCTCATTCACCCTATGCTCCTCCGTCATTCACCCAACTTAATACAAGAAAACAGCACGATGAAAAGGTAGCAAGAACAGAAATATATTACGCGTGGAAAAGTTCTGCTTTGGCATGTCTGCCTGGAGAGTCAGAGTCCTGATGGCGCTGTGCTTCCTGCAGCAGACTAGAGGTACAGTACAGCTGTCTGTTTTTCTTTTTGCTATGATATGTTGCTTTGCTTGTAGGAGGAAAGATATATATAGGTCAATTTTAAGCAGTTTAAATGGGAATTATTCACAGAAAGTGAAATATTCCACTGTACAGAAGTGGCAATTTAAAACCTGTCTATTGAATGTGTCTTGGTGAAGGCTAGTGATGCACATATTTACCTGCCAGAAACAGAAAGTAGCAGGAATGTACAAAGGCAAGGCTGTGTGCTGCGTCTCGCTGCCTTCATCGTAGGATCTGCCCTAGAAGAACTGGGATTGAATGAGCGGTGGGAGCCAGCGGTGTCTGCCTCGTCCAGGCACTGGGGGTGGGAGCCCAAGGCAGTCACCTTGGAGTTTGGAGAGTTGTAAACAGGGAAATCCAGGGAGACCATGGGGGAAGCCAATCAAAATTATACCATAGAATGGTTCACACAAATGTAGATTCTAATTCTAAAAGCTGTTGAGATGAAGATGTTTTATAGGAGATGAGGAAAACATGACTACATCGCAGCCACACCTGCTTCTGTAGCCAATCTCCAGTCTTAAATGAACTGAGCTGCTCTGCCCCAAATTTTGAAACCACCCTGGTCAAAACTGGGTGATATTTCTATGCCCAAAGGTGCTTTAAATCACTCATGTAATTTTCTCTTTCAATCAGGTCATGTTCAACTTCCCTCTCCTCAAAATGTTACACTACTGTCAAAGGATTTTGACATGATTTTGACATGGACTCCAGGAGAAGGCTCTCCACCAGATGTGACATACACTGTGAGGTATAAAAGGTAAGTGCTTACAAAGGATGCCTGATTGAGAGCATGGCACAGGGCAAACATCTGTGCATCTCTATGAATCAATGGCATTATGACCAGTGACCTGGCTGCATCCTTTCACCAAAACCAATCCTTATCCATCTGGAAAGTGCTCCAAACTCTGAGCAAGATTCGGTACCCATCCTCCAAAACACTTCCTTCTCTTGCTCTGCAAATTATAACAAACCAGCATGTTTAATATTATGGTTTGCTTGTTTCTTCTTTTAGCCAGGAACGCATGGACAAATGGATAAAGGTTCCTCATTGCAAAAATATTCACGGAAACTCTTGCAATCTGACTTGTGTGCTTCCAAACTTCTTTGTTAAAGTCCAGGCTCGAGTAAAAGCTGTTTCTGGAAGATTCCAGTCGCCATGGGTAGAATCACAATTCAAGGAATACCATTTGGATGGTGAGTATCTGTAAGGTTACAGCCAGGATGAAAGGACATCCCAACAACGGTGTTGGCATGAGCAAATGAGTAGACCACACACCACAGAAACAGTAACAGGCAGCTTTATGAATGACAGAGACTTGAGTGAGCACAAACAATGAGCCATGATTATTTGAAAATAGCACGTGTAGCACGTGTCAGGATTTGTTCATCAATGCTCTCAGTGAACAAACTGGCTTCAAGCTCCCCACATACCAGCAGCGGTATTTTAGATAAAAAAGAGGTATTTCTTTCCCTTCCTCCTTCCTTCACGTCTATCACAAGATAACAGTTACGAGTGTAGATCAGTCACAGAAAAACTTTACTTCTGTGAAGCTTAGACGCAAGCAAGAACTATTCTTACGTCTGGTCACTCAATTACAGTGGAACTGGCTCCCCCAATGCTAAACGTGAATGTCAAGAAGAACTTAATCCATGTGAATGCCTCCTTCCCTATGGCCACCTGTGTGGAGAGATTATCTTGGATGTACGACTTGAACCTTTGGGAAGCTGGATCTGAAGACAAGGTCAGTAAAAGTGGCACTTCTGAGATGAAAGGGAGGAACGATGCTCAGCTTGACTTGAAATAGCTTCAAATTTCTGGGCAGGGAGGGACTGGATCCAGGGCCTGGAGAAAATTAAATGCCCAAACCAGAGTTAAACCTAAGCCAGAGAAAAAATAGTAGAATAGTGTGTGTTCATCCTTATTTTATTTTATTTCTTATTTTATCAGGACAATGTGATAGGGAGGTTACACTAGAGTCAGCATAATAGGGTGATATCTGAGGTTTAAAACAACTAGTTCAGGTACCACTAAGAGCATGCCATGGCAGAATAGAGCACAGCACCAGCTGAAAAACCCACCCCAGAATCCATAAGCCCTGGGAGAGATGCTATGAACAGAAAGACATGAAGGACCTCTCCATGCACCTTCCAGCCACACAATATAATGAAGAGAATCATGGGCTAAAAAGGTAGAGAAATACCACTCAAACAATGAAAGAATCATCTTTCCAACCCTTTGTTCTTTTTGTTTCTAAACAGAAGCAATATGAACGTAACTTTAGGAAGAATACAGTGACTATCGACACCACTGCACTTAAAGGCAACTACTGTTTAAGTGCCAGATCTTCCTTCCAAAGCATTGATTTCAAGTACAGCAAATTCTCCCAACCACTGTGTGTGCTATTGAACCACAAAGGTATGGCCCTGCTGAGAAACGAATGTGGTGAGACAGCAAACGGGATTGGGGCAAGTTAAAGATTTCCACCAAAAATTAGCTTTTCAATGAAAATAAATGGGTTTCCTGTTAAATAGGTTGGTTGGATTTTCTACTGAAAGGTTTCTGCTTTCTACAGAAACATTTTCATTTAAAAAAATCCAACCCTGGAATATTTTCTGAAAATCCCGAAATATTGTACCTGAGTTATGCTCACAATGAAATTTTGGGAATATTAAAAAATGAAAAATATGCAATTAAAACCTCATTTTTGACCTGCTCCAAGTAAGGCACTCTCTGGTGTCAACATTCATTTGTGGCTGTGACTCTGATGTAGAGTCTGACCTTAGGCAAGTCTGTTATCCTTTCTCTGCATTTGTAAAAATAAGGATCTTGAGCCTAACATTTTCTGAGGTTTCTGAAAGAAAAACTGAGTATAAAAGCCTGTTACTGCTATAAGATATTCCACCAGCAGGAGATTATTTTTCTATTTTTCTTTTTCAGCAGTGGAATGGAAGTTTGTGTTTTATGCCACGATCCCTGTGTTCGTCTTCTTTATGACAAGTGCCTTCATCACCTGTTTGCTGAAACAAGATATGAAGCGAAAGAAGATGCCTCGTGCTTTGGTACGGCCCAAATGCTGGGGTCCTCTCCTGACTCAAAGTCATCCTGATTTTTGGAGGGTAATTGGGGGGGAGTGGGGGAGTTCTGTGCTTCATCAGTCCCATTTTAAGTAAGCTTTTCTTCTGGCATGTCCTATTTCCAAACTTTTATTTGAAAAGCATCCCTAACTCACTGATCTGTGTGTCTTGTTTCTTCTCCCTGGTAGGATTTGTCTCATGTAAAAGCTGCTGGACCAGCCTTTCACTGTGAGCCCAGTGAAAAGGAATTCTTCAGGGACTATCTTCTCTGCATAGAGAAGCCAATGTCACAAAGGAGGACAAACCAAACTCTAGCAAGAAACAACCTACCATGGATGGCTTCTTTCATCTCATCATCATCATCATCATCAGAAGAGGAAGAGGAGGAAGAAGACAGTAGTACTTTCATGCCATATACTGAAATGCTTCATTTTCCAAACAGACATCTCAACTGTCAACCATCCAGAACAGCTCAGGTGGAAACCAGCTTGGACTCTGGAACTGGAGGGCTCTCTGTGGGTAGTGAATCTGTGCTTGATCTAAGTACCTTGGGTTTCTCCTTTCCAATGAGAAAGAACGAGGTAGACACCTCAGGATCCCAAGGAAATGAGAAGGCATCCCTTTCTCACAGTTCCTCTTTGGGAAGAATATCCCTCACTGATGTGAGATTCCCAGGTCCCAGGGAAGATGATACAGACAGGGATGAATGCCTGGAAATGACCCCTCTTCAAACACCGATGGAGGGGATTTATGACAAACTTCCAGCCGATGAGCACTACCTGCATAGGAAGGCTCATCATTTCACCAAGTATTACCAGAAACGGATAGCTGATCTGCATGTCCGGATCGGTGAGACATCACAGCTCAGTGAGGATCCCAGCACCAGGCTGTTCATTTCCTTTCAGACATTACAGGTGGCAGAAGACGAAGGTATTGCAAGTGACTGTGACAGCGAGAATTCTACAGAAGGGACACCTCCTGCATCTACGGTGCTAAGTGATGCATTTGAGACTTCAAATATGGAGGGAAAATATGATCAAAAGTTTAAATTCAAAGGCTACCAGCACACACATTACATGGGAAGGACCTAGAGTACCCCACCAGTTCTGTGGTGTGCCTGGGAAATACTAGACAGCTCCAGATATCCAGGCAAGGATGCCTAAACAAGAACAAGGACAAATAACCAACAGTGGTGCTTTTTGTATTTATTCATCTAGACAGAATTTTTTTCTACTGATGTCTGGCCTATGAAGATATAGGGCTTTAGGGACACAAAAGGTGTATTTTTACTGCTAAGTAACTAACGTGTGTTCACCATCCCTCTGTATAAGTACAGCTGCAATAAGGTGTTATGGCTCTGGTAGGAGCCAGCCAGGGGTGAGTCAGACGGTGATACCTCCTGGAGGTACTGCTGAAAACCACCTCTGAGACTGCAAAAACACAACCCGGACCTGGGTGAAACCATCAGCTGGGTTCTGAAAATGCAGAGCGTTGGGCCTGCATGCTGATTCTGAGCCAGGATAAACTGCTAAGGTTACATTTGCTTCTCTGTAACTGCAAAATTGCACCCCTGCTTGACTGGAAGTACCTTACAGAGATTTAAGGATGTGGGATGAAAAGAATTCTACCTCAACTGACAGAGATCACCTTCTGTATTTCAATGCAGTGAACTGAAGTCAAAGTGATAAATGTGAAGCATGTTTAATTATTATTTTTTTATATACAAATACCCTTATTGAAACTGAAATTCCCCCTGCTGTGCAGAATATCTGAGAGCTGCTTTATGCAGAGGCAATAATATTTTGATATATAACTCCATGTGTGCGTGTTCTTATGTTTCCCAGAATGACAAAGGGTGACAGTAGCTCGTCCTGGGAAACATTTTAAAACAGGACCCCATCATGGGCTTCCTAATGCTTTCGTTTGAGTGGAATCCTATGAGACTTCCCAGCCGGGTGATGCTGGGTCACTGAAAGACCACAAATGTGACCATCTCTCTGAGCAAAGCATCAAATCAGGAGTCCACCAGCAAAAGGCACAGGAGAGATAACACCTCCCTTAACTGGGCAATCCTGTCCTTTTCAGTGTATTTTTAATTCACACTCTTCCCATCTCACAGAAACATTCTCTCCCATTTTATTCTAGTAAAAGGGCACACAGAAAAGCAGAACATTAAGAGAGACAACAGCCATTCTCTGCATTCAGAGAGAGCTGTCTCAGATGAGGGAAGGGTGTTCATGGAGGGTATTGAAGCTGACATCTTCAGAGAATCAGGAGAACAATACTGGAAAGAGGTAGGGGATAACGGGAGGGGTGGGAACTGCTTTAAAAGAGAAAAGCAAAATGTACTAATTAAACTACAAAGGGGAGGTGGAAGAAAAGATTCATCAACTAGAATTTTCCTTTTTTTTCCCTACTTGTCCTCCATAAGGTGTCCTTAGGTACATCCTGCATTGTAATCCCTCCAGTTCATTTAGAAAGACATAGCTCATCCAAACATAATCACCACCCGCGTTCTTGTGCAATCAAGGAAACCCCCCTGGCTTTGAGTTATGGGAAGCTCTGAAGTTGTGTAACCTCTATAAAATTATTTTGACATGTCACAGCTCTGCAAACAGGGATCAGTGCTTTGTCTTGTCCAGGTTTTCCCAGGAAAAGGGAAAAGGCAGCAGGCCAGGTGAGCTGTACTGGTGGAGGCAGCATCCCGCTCCTCTGTGTTTTTTCACCATCATCAAATCTCCTATACCCCTGGATCAGCAGTTACCAGGCTTCATTCAACCCTTACAGAGTTGGGCTCTGCCTGAGCCCTGCAGCAGCTCAGAGGAGAAAACCACCTTGACCTTTTTGGCCTATCATCTTCACAAATTTCTGGCACGCAAGATTTTTCTCCTCTTTCCCCAGCTGTGCCAAGTTAAAAGCAGAGTTCCACAGAAAATCTGTGGTATGAACCTCTCAGTCTGTTTTTGTCCTTTGGGACTACCTTCTGACATAGGCTCAGGCTCTACAGTTTGGAAGTTGGAAAGCCAATTGTTTAATTTTAAACTTGGAACCAGCCTTTTGGAGATCTTCAGGTACCTAAAGATTCAGAGAGGTGTTTCCTGGGCTATTCAAAAGGTAACGTCTTTCTGGAAATAAGGGCAGAAACAAAGTCTTAAGTTATATTCTCAAAACTAAAGTCTCGGGTGCGCTACAATTTCCTGCACCTGTGCCCTATCATGGGTCATCACACAGCAGAAGCACGAGGCAGTGACGTATAATGGAGTAAAATGGAAATACTTTAACAAGCTATTCAGGAAACACCCTAACAAAGAGTTGTACTTAATTAGGTGTAGGCCACCCCGGTGGATAGGTGTGTCTTGTTTAATAAACCATGAGGCTTCTGCATTTGTCCAAGTGAGATGAGACAGACAAAAGGACAGCTATGCATCATGGCATGGTTTGAAGCATAAAGCCCCATTAATATCAAAGCAGGGCAGGGAAGAGAAACAGCTTCAGGAACAGAAAATCCGCGAGGTGAAGAGGTAAGCCGAAGGGGTAGGAATTTCTATCACATGTTTGGCCACAAGGATTGAACAGCAAAAGCAGAATCATGGAAAGGTTTGGGGTGGGAAGGACCTTAGAGATCAGCTTCAGAAGCACACATGGTTTGTAGTTTGATTAAATTGGCTGCAGGTGTGACTCACTTGTAATAATGACAAAAAAATCTGGCATTCAGGAGCTTTAAATAGGCTTTAGACAATATAAAAGCACTGCTCATAAGGATTTTGTCTAATGTACAGTTGTCTTACGTGGTTTAGGGCAGATATTTCTGGTAAAGTTTTACTAGGGCTGGAGCCATCACAATTTGAACAGTTCTCAGTGCTCACAAGGACAAAACTGGGTGGTTTTGCTCTAGTGGAATGTCAGCTTTATGCAATGATCCAGTTAGTCCTAGGCAATACTGAGGACAGGACTTCCCTATTTTGTGAACAGTTACGAGCCAGAGAAACAAATGAGGGAGGTTATCCAGGCTGTGTCAAGGGAATAGCTATACTATAAAAATTCAAAAGCACTGGCTAAGGGAGTTTCCTAAGCCTCAAATGCAGCACGCATGTGTGAAGCTTTCTCTGCTGAGGACATCTTGCGTAAAGTAAGCAGCACCACAGCTCTCCCAGTTCTTCAGATGTTACACACATCTGGTGGCTCTAAATCCACAGCTCCTGGAGGCAGGCAGGCAGTTTTCACTTTTGACCCAAGAAGGAATTGTGTTTCCCTCTTCTGAGAAAAGCCTGAAAATGTAACTTAACAGTACCCTAAAAAAACTCAGAATGTTATGGAAAAGGAACTATATCTCTTGCTTGTTTAGATTTCATACAAACTCCCAGTTGTTACCACACGGCATTCAGGACACTCAGAACAGAGCCTTATATTATAAGCAGCCACAAAAATAAGGTCTATGGTGACCTCTGATAAAAGCCATGGGACGGCACATGCTCCTCCTACAGTAAGGCTCCTGCCTCTTTTCTGCATCAACAAGAAACCTCTGCAGCCCCCTTGTAGAGCAGGGACATGGAAGACTTGAGGAGCCCGTGCTCTGCCCAGTACACAGCAGGGCTCTGTGCTGGTCATTTGGCCCCCATTCCGGGCCAGTACAAGAAATAAAAGAGCTTAAAAACTAGACATCTGTCTGACTTTCATTTTAATAAAGTATTTGAAGGTATTTCTTAAGGAAATAGGTGTCTTGCTTGCAGGAGTTATAAAACCAACTAGAAGCACAGCGCTAAGTTTTCTATTCTAGAATTTGAACAAGTCAAAGTTACCTGACCAGAAAATCAAGCCCCAAAACGGAGAAACCTCAGTGAGGGCTTTCAGGCAGGAAGCTCTTTATCAGCAAAATGGTATTTGGCGCTTTTTCAAAAGCTGGGGATTTTCTAAGCCTCTGGCTTGTGCACCTTTGTACAGTTAGGTGTGCAGGCTCAGAAGGGGAGAGGTGATCCTGTTGTCGCTCTTCCGTTCCCTCTGACACATGCGCACACATCTTGAGCTGGTGAGCTCAGATCCGAATGCAAGCGGGATGGGATAGTAGCTCTGCAGCCTGTTACTGAGCAACAAATCCAACCTGGCCTCACAAACAAGAATTTAGCTCTTGTAAAAGGTGATTCACCCGCACACAGGATCAACAACTGCCTGTTCTCCCAGCCCAGCTTGCATAGTTATTCATGAAGCAATTTCTGATCGTCCTGGCTGCGTTTTCAGTGGTCGGTAAGTCCTGACTTCTCCTTTCCTATCACTGATTGTGGTTGTTTGTGTTTGATCCTGTAGCATGGGAGGTCATTCAATCATGTTTACTGAAAAAAAGACCTACAGAATAAGCTTTTGTCTGAGGTTGTTGAAAAGCTCTCTTCTGTTTAGTTCTCTCCCTTTACTACTTTCAAAGTACTGTCGGTGTGCTCAGTGCTTTAAGGATTAGGAGGGACAAGAAAAGATTCCTTCACTTCAAAGAGTTTGCCACTGATGTGTTACAACCCAAATCCCACAGGAGTAAAGGATATTCAGTGACTTCAGGGGGCTTTGGATCAGTCCTCCTGTGTCTCAGGCAGAGACGCAAGTGAATGCAAGAACAGCCCTGACTGTAAAAGAGGTACAAGTAAATAACGTATTGCTATAAAGCCATTCCATCCTACTCCTGATGTGGCAAACTCACTCCTGCGTGAACCAAGGATAAACTTGCTGTTTTCAAATGCTGGCTTTTCAGGAAGAAACCTTATCATTCATCTGCTCCTGTGTCCGTGATCTTACGCTGTAGGGAAGGCACCTGCAGAAACTTCTGAAACAGAGGGACTTTCACAGTGTGTAACATCCTGGTTCTTCTCTGCCCACACTTGATGGTGCTTGTGTTACACTGCTTTGCATACCCGTGTTTTAGTCTGGATTAATGTGGGAAGGCAGATTTCCTACTTCTGATACGATCAGAGTATTGGTGACTCAGTTTTCATGGTGCCCAGACAGGGAAACCCACCCGCCTTACACTGGCTGCTGCATTTCTGCCTCGCCGGGAAGATTGCGCCGAGCCTTGCGTGAGCCGAGGCGAGTGTTGAACTGCAAGTGAGGTCGGGAGGAAATCTGAATGAGACTGCAATCTGTTTCTGCATTTCTGCACTGCTTCCCCACCAACACGCCATACACAGCAGGACTGAGAACCGGGTCTATGTCTTTACACCTAATTCTCCTCCTATACAGCCGGAGAGTTGTAACTACTGACACTCAGGTCTCCTCCATGGAGGCGGCAGGAAGGAAAGCTTGGAGTGAGGATCCAGGAACTGGTTTGGTTTAGTCCCTGCTCTACCACAACTGCTCACTGTGGCTTTGTCCAAGTCATCCCCATTTTGGTCCTCAGTTTTCTCATCTGTAAAACTTTTACTTGCTTTTCACACCATTTTTTTCAGGAGGAAGGATGGGGTGGGGGGAGAGGCTCACTCATGTTTCCTGTATCAGGAACAGCGTGGTGAGTAGGACTCAGGAGGTGATTGTCCCCCTGTACTGGGCACTGGTGAGGCCCCACCTCAAGGGCTGTGTCCAGTTTTGGGCCCCTCACTACAAAAATTACATTGAGGGGCTGGAGTGGGTCCAGAGAATGGCAATGAAGCTGGTGAGGGGTCTGGAGAATAAGTCTCATGAGGAGAGACTGAGGGAGCTGGGGGTGTTCAGCCTGGAGAAAAGGGGACTGAGGGGAGACCTTCTCACTCTCTACAACTCCTGAAAGGAGGTTTTAGAGAGGCAGGGGTTGGTCTCTTCTCCCAAGTCACAGGATACAGGACACGAGGAAATGGCCTCATGTTGTGCCAGGGGAGGTTCAGATTGGATATTAGGAAAAATTTGTACATGGAGAAGGTTCTTAAGCCTTGGAATGGGCTGCCCAGGGAAGTGGTTGAGGCACCATCCCTGGAGGTATTTAAAAGACGGGTTGACATAGTTCTTAGTGACATGGTTTAGTGATGGGTTTTATCAGAGTTAGGTTGATGCTTGGACTAGATGATCTTAAAGGTCCCTTCCAATCCAGACAATTCTATGATTCTATGTTGAGTGTCCACTTCCAAGCACCATAAAGGGACTGTTCATTTTCAGCAAGTGCAGACTGAAGGTGATAATACTGCAAACCAAGAATATATATAATGTATAATCTATCTTCGAGGTTGTGTCTGTAATTCAGGTGTACAGAGCTTATCATGTCTGAAGGTTACTCTCCACGTTAGACAGTGTTGTGAATCAGCCTTGAGAACATTTTGCACTGTGTATTCTCACAACGGAAGAGCGCCAGGTCTCCAGGACACTCTTCTGCACTGCCTGCTCGTAACTAGTCTGCTGCGGGTGAATCACGGTTGTGTCCTGCTCTACAGAGGCAGCTCAGACCAGGGGCATGTTGGTCATTTCTGCTTATCAAAGCTAGAACCCATCCTCTCTGGGGAAGGGCTCAGAAAGCAGGGAGCTGAGTGAGTTGTTTGCCTTTGCCCTGGCACACCCGGATCAGAGTCCAGGCATCAGTTGGTCGTGTGTCACTCTGTACAGGCAGTCTCCGTCTGATAAAACATGGAGTGTGAGAGATCACTGACAGTCACATCTTCGATGATGTGCAACTCATCTCACCATATTACTTCCCTGAGTCTGGGCAGAAAGCAGAGACATTCATAGACATGAAACTAGCCTTGAAAACAGGTGGCTGTTCATAGTTTCCCAGCCATTTAACTGCTGTAAAAGAAACCTGATAAGGAACTCAAAGATTTTGTTTCTGACTCTGAGTTTTTGAAGTCTTTCTGTAAAAATTCCTGACTTATTTTTCTTTGGGATGAGTCAACAATCACTTATACACTGATGTGTGCAGGGTTTGAACTCCTGTTCTGTTCAAGCTTCTGCTTTGTAGCTCATCTCAAACAAACTTGAATTTGTCTGATATTTCTGTTCACTAAGGGGCTGAGCAGCATTGGATCCATATTCATGTGAGGGCTGAGATGCCAGAATATGCATTTTACTCCTAGTTTCTTTGCTCCCTTAGGTATCGTGACTACAGAGAGGTCATGTCTGAAACATGCAGCATTTTCTTCTACAAACTTTGAGAACATCCTGACCTGGGAAACTGAAGCAGATATTCCCCCTGGCACTGTATTTGATGTCCAATATAAACAGTATGTGAAATTTGCTTCTTTTATTGAGTTCTGTTGTTCTTAGCGTTACTGTTCTCAGACAAAGAAGGGCCAAGAAAGAAAAGTAGATTTTGCTGTTTCTGCTGTTTGTCTTACTGTTACGGAAATGGTTCTGCTCAGACAACAACTCAATAAAGGACAGGATTATTTAAACTGGTAGATGATGCTTAGTTAAGCAAATACTTTTATATCTGGAGTTGCCAGCTTTACTCCATTACTGAGCTCCTCTTTGCTTTCAGCCACTTCTTTCTCTCTATTCTGTAGTTTCCTCACCTGTAAATACAGGTAATAGCAATTGTCTTCCTTTGGGTCAGTCACTAGAGCTCAGAGAATCAGATCAGTTTTATTGCCTTTGGGGAAGTCTGCAAACTGCAGCAAACTTGCACGCAATCACTGTCAGAACTGTGCAAAGAGTCACGGACTTGCAGGACACTCCTGTGCCTGCCTTGAAATAAGCTGCACTTCCTCAAGGCGATACCCACGCAGGAGCCATCAACGGGCATGGATTAAGGGCTGTAGTCCAAGGAAAGTTTCCCTGCCATTCCATTCCCTACCACTTGCTAATTACAATAATGAATTAAAAAAAAACTACTAAGAGTTGGTAAAACAGCCTGTTTAGATCATTGTGGAGAAGGGTTGTATTGCATCTGTTCTACCACATAGACTAAAAGCCTTTTTTTGTCATAAGGTATGGAGAAAATCCCTGGCTTAACAAGTCTGAGTGCCAGAACATCACACGGCCTTTCTGCAATCTCACTCATGAAACAGAGAACTTCACGGAGCATTACTACGCCAGGGTGAAGGCCACCAGCCAGAACTACTGCTCCTCCAACTGGGTGGTCTCCGAAAGATTTGAACCCAGAAAAGAGAGTACGTACCGCTGCTGAAATCTATTCAGTCCTGGTTCCTAGGGATTCATTCCAGGTCTTGCTGGTGGTCAGGACGGCATTTCCTCTGATTTCAGTATTGCAAGACTCCATGTGTGATAGGAAGGGAGGGAAGGCCTGAAGAATGCTTATTATTATTGGGCAAGGAGGCAAATGAGCAAACGGGCAGGGCCTTCCCTGAGGTCAGACACCAAAGTGGGATTAGAGGAGAAAAGGAAAAGCCAGATTTCCTTGAAGGAAGACCTGCTGTTAAGTCTGATGAGAGACAGAAGGAAACTAGTAAGAGACATGATGGACAATCTGAGGACAGCCAGTAATACACCAGAGCTATGAAATGTGAACTCCCGAAAATCAGGATATGCAGCCAGACCAATGGATACTTAATGTCCCCAAGCCCTATGTGCGCTCTGCCACAGACATACATTGTAGCCTTTGGGACCCTCATGGGCTCTGTGACTAAAATTTTCCCACTGCATATTTGCCAAGAATAATTTCAGGTGGCATTAGCAGACCATGGTTATGAAAAGCCTTCAGATCTTTGCACAAAATAAGCTATGAAAGAGCCATAGTTTGGTTTGATCATGAAACGTTTGCTTCTCATTGCAGCATAGGCATCAGCACGCGTGGTAAGGTTATCCTACCCCCCAGAGTCATTCCTTTCAGTTTGATGTTTTCAAGCTACATACCCTTAGAGGAATACTGAATGCTGCTTTTCAATACGCTGCTACAGATCGGGTTAAACCTCTGTTTAAGTGTTGGGTGTAGCATATGCCTTTCACTGAAGATAAGTGTAGGTACAGAAGGGTGAAGTAAAAATCTAAAGCCAACATCTGGTGTAGGATGGGAATAGGAATTTAGGCAGCAGTTACCCAAGGGCCTGGTGGTGGGATTTCACGCTTATCACACACGTGTGAAGGAGGATGTCCCTGTGCAGGACAGGGAAGCGACATGGAAGCAGTGACAACATGGTCCTGAGGAAAAACTGGAGGCGAGAATTTCTAAGGACAAACACCGGCTAAGGGTGGCAGTATCTCCAGTTGCCTGATTTTTCCTGTGCTCAGTGAAATACAGCACAAATACCTGTATATAAACAGAAGTAATAATTAACAATGAGCCTGGGGTGTGTGTATGAGATGTATGTAAGATGACCTGATAATGTATCAGCTTTAATCTTAACAGCTGCCTGTTCTATCTTTTCTAGCTGTTATTGGAGCACCAGAAGTGGAGTATATTCCTTACGCACGGTCCATAAAGTTTCTTATCCGGCCCCCCTATACTCCACTGAGAGGTGAGGATGGCCGCCACCTAACTGTAGAGGACATTTCTAGCAAATTTGGTGCTGTGGATTATCACTTAACACTATTCAACCAAAGGACACAGCAAAAGGTAAAGAACAACTTCAGACCACCAGCCCACTGACCTTTGTAAATCACGTTTCACGTTAAGACAGGGAAGGACCTCAGAGTTTATACATGATGGATGAGATTTCTGATGTACAAGGGAAAGTCTCAGAGTCTTTGACTCTCAGTAGACAAGAGGAACTTTAAGCATTCCTCTAGAATTCTGGAAAGGAAACTGGATTTTCCCAAGGTACTGCATAAGTATCAAAAGTAAAACCACTGGTGACTAAAAAAGAGGACAACTAAATTAATTCAAGTCTTAAGGAACTGAAATGCAAAAATTAAATACAGTAACAGTAGAATGCAAATTATATATTTATAATTCCATAAATACAGAATTGGTATAGTCCTGTAACACCTTACTAGTAAATAAAATGTTATACTGAATTTTGCAATCTGATTTGAGGAAAATGTATGCGTTTAATCTTTCTAAAATATAGAATTTACCTTTATTTTAAATAGTGGACAAGGAATGAGCACAACAAAGAATTTGAAGTTTCCAACTTGGACCCTGACACCGAATATAATGGAACAGTATATATATGCCTCCTCCACAGAAGAAGCAAAGTTCAAGTATTTTGGGTTAAAACAGTAGCAGGTGAGGTTGTTAACTCTGTTATTTAAAAATCCAGCTGGGATATTGGATACACAAAAGAGTGTGATTATCAGCTGATATGAAATAACGTCTTGATAAAGATCTTGAAGTAACACTGACTTTCCTCATTTAAAAATCTAGTCATATGAGACTAGACCTATAACATCATTTAGGTAATCTCCTGCAGTTTTTCTAATCCAACTCTGAAGCTACATTTTCCACTTGTTTTCTTCCCCACTAACCAGACAACACATGGCTTCTCTACTGCTTTGTCGCACTCGGATTCTGTGCTGGACTGGTGTTTGCTGTAATTAGCTACGTCATCTATAAATACGTCAAGCAACACAGTGCACAGCCTATGTCTTTGGTAAGTGTTCTTAGGCCATCGCAGCAAATCTTTAAAATGCTCAGGACTATGTATATGCAAAAGAGAGACAGCTTGTCATCAGTTACTGGCTTTTACTGATATTTCTCCGAAGAAAATGTTAAAGAATATAAAGCAAACCTTCAAAGTCACAGCTTTTGTCAATTACTCATGTTTGTGTGTCTACTTCAACAGGACTTCAGAGGAATTTCATCATTCCAGCCTCTTACATTGACAGTGGAGCATATAATAAAGCCCATTAATTTTTCCAAACCTTCACTTCTCATCCCTGAAGTGCAGTTACCGCAGATCACCCAACATTTGGACAGAGCACTGGAGCCAACATGGTCTTTCCCTCCACCAGAAACTGCCTATCAGCAACAGAGGGATGTACCAACATTCCAGCTGCCCAGCCAGCCCCCCTGCCTGCCAAGCCCAGCTCCTGCTGGTTACGCTCCTCAAACAGCCAAGCAAAGCATTCCCACGGCCACTCCCAGCAAAATTCTGCCCCTCACTTATGGGGTGTGTGTCAAAGGCACAGACTACATTGACAAGAAGAATTTGCAGCCAAATGAAACGCTAAAGGAAGTTTCTCCAGATAGTTCTGTTGGTGGAAAGCTCATAACCCAGATGACAGACAAGAGCTGCAGCCATTGGAATTACAAAGAACAGAGGCCAAACTTGGCATTGTGGAACAGCAATGACAAAAGGGAAACAGTTCTCTTACCAGTGCAGACTGATGGGATGGAAAGTAAAGTGCACGTGTCCCAGCTGTCACTGTCTCTGCTGGAACAAGGGGGATGCTATAGACAACAGACAGCAGAACTGCCACTGCTATTGTCTTCAGTGAAAGTTGACACAGACTATGTTCCAGAGGATGAATCACTGTCACCTCTGTCAGCAACCCTCATCTTCTCAGGCGGTACCAGTAACAGCTTCCCTGGAGAGAACACAGAGCGGTGGATGTTGCCAGGTTCATTCTCACATTTTGCAAATAAACTGCAGTTCCCAGAGACTCAAGAAACAGAAACGTTAGCAGTGACAAAGGAGCTAAGCTGCACAAAACTGAATAATGTTGTGTCCCAAGACACTGTCTCAGAGCAGGATAATGGCACCGCTCTCACAATGCTCTTCAAAGACTTGGACTTACAAATAATGTGGGATCAGGATTAAAACACAGAATTTTATTAGGATGACAATGATATTAAAATCCAGATTACGTTCGCTTGCATGAAATAGTAGCTTATCCTGCAAACAGTGCAATGCAAATAAAAATACCTAATTGTGGATATATTAACATGGCCCAGACTTGTCTGACTCTTTCCACTATTGTCTGTCCTTGCGATAGGTACCTTTACTCATATAATTACTTCATGGTACGCTGCAATACTGTATCTTTCCACTTAAATAATAGGCCTTTATTTCTTGCATGTTCTTCAAATTCGTTATGAAATGGACTACTTCAAAAGCTGAGTTAAGACTCAAGTTCAAATTCCAGATTCAGTTTACTGAAAATTTAGCAAAATTCACAACAGAAACTGTATTTGCTCTTTATAAACCAAGATCCAGGTCAAAGATACAGCCACCCTTTGAAGAAATTCAAGTGCAGATGTATGAAAAGATAAAAGGATTAAATATATTACGGCACAGTAAAAGGATTAAATATATATTGGTGTTCTACCCTCGGATATAGATTTGTAGCTTCCATGAAATGGACTTTGCCTTTAAAGTAGTCATTGAAACTGCTGTAATAGCTCCTGATGCAGCAATTTTGAGAAATTACCTGTCCCCTGTCCCGCTGTGCTCTTTAATGCCTGTAGAAAGATAAAGCCTTTTTCATCTCTGCAACAGATTAATGCAGTCTTCACCCAGTTCTGACAGATTTCTCAGCTGCTGCTCATTTCTTTCCCTGAAATAGTCACACATTCTCTTCTTTTGAAATGCCCAGGGAGGAAGCAGCCAGGAGGCAGGAATGTGAGGATTTACACTCATCTCGGTTCAGTCCTCAATCTCAATTTACACTAATCTCAATTCACGCACTCAATAATCTACTAAGGAGACAAGGGAGCTCTTGAGCCACCTCCTCTCACCCTTCACTGATGCTGTGGATGAGGACCATGTTCCATTTACGTGGTAGAGAGAAGTCTACAACTGCAGAGCCCTCCCTCCCCTGCTCCTGTTACCAGCATGCCCACCTCCAAGCTGGAATGAACCAAACCCAATGTGAACCAAGAGCCAAATTCCTTTAGTGCTGCACCTTTACAAAAAAAAGTTAAATGGTATTTGTTCAGGGGACAAGAGGAAATAATTTTTTGTTAAGAGGAAATCATAGTTCAGCCTGTTCGTTTCCACTGGTGCAGTGAAAAAGTGAAAGTGTCTGACAACAACTGTTTTAGAGAACTGAAACCATTTATAGGAATAAGGAAGTCTTGGAATGGTATGGGGAAGTTCTCACTTGAGCACTGGCAGAGAAAGGCCGACCAGAAGCAAAACTCAGCTGTTTTCACCATGAGCACACTTAGATGTTTCCTCTATCCAGGGAAGCTGATTGAGGCTAAACTCCACTTGCTTTGGTGTGATTTTGCAAATAAACCATAGCCTTATGCAAGTAAAGGGGTTTGGTGTTTCAACCCAGGATTAAAGGAATAATCTTAGAAACTTTACAGGCAAAGGTTCAGCTCTTAACTCCAGCATCAGTAAGGAACAAAGCACTATGGCCCTGTCATATGAGGCCAAGAGGTCAAAATGCCAGATGCAGTGAGGAGGTGTCACGGCGCAGGGTATGACAGGTATGAATGTCTGCAAGGTCCGGGCAGCAGCCTGGAAGGACATTTCCATTGTGCGAGCTTCACTTCATACCACTCAGTATCAATGGTTTCGTGGAATGTGGTTTGAGCTGTTTCACGTATTCTGTGTCCAAACTACAACATCAAACCCAGCACACACAGACGCACTGCAGTCACAGGAGTAGCAGCAGCCCAGCTCTGGGGTCTCCAAGGAGCTCGAGACCCCAGGAGTAACGTTCTGCCCCACTGATCCCCCCGGAGAGGCTGCATTTCAAGCCAGTGATGCCAATTACCTTATTCAGAGTTGCCTGTGGGCTGCATATCTTGTGTCAACAACATTCCCAGTGATGCTACTCAGGCAATGATCAAATGCCACATTTTGGCTCATGTTGTGAAATACAACCCTCAGCAGAGGGTGAGTATGGGCATCATAGTGTGGAAGGGAAGGGGGCCTTAGGAGAGCTTTAGATGCTGCTAAAAAATGCAACATTCCCTATTTAACAGCTTTTTCAAATCCCTCAGCAGACCCCCTGCCACAGGGTCTGATCATGTCCTGCCCTTAATAAAGGTATCATCTTGGTGCCCCAGGAGGAGAGATGGGAACTGAGGCACAGAAAGCCTCAGGACCAGATATTTAGAAAGTATGTAGGTGCCTAAAGATGCAAAGCTTCCCCTAGCTGGGATGTCAACCTCTTCTTAAGGCACATTAAAAGCTACGTTGCCTCTGACTACACTCAAAGGCTGCATTGGCAGGAATCTCAAAGGCTTACAGCCCACCTAGTGCCCTGTCCTGTCTTGATCCGTTCTACCCCAAACAGCAGCAACTGCAATGAAGAGGGAATGCAGTCAAGAGAGAGACTCTGTAAGCCATGACTCAAGGAGGTGACTGGCAGCAATGTTCTCAGCTTCCTGCTCTCATCATGGCTAAGTCAATATTTATCTTTTCAGCCTCAATATACTAAGCAGGAGGAGATCAATTCTTGTCTCATGAGTCACCTCTTAAATTTAACAGGAAGGTTACCCCTTCTAAAACTCTTTCTCTCAGGAAAAGCTTGGAAACAGATGTTGATACAGCTGATATAGATGGTACCCAGGTTTACTGTAGCTGTGCAAGGAAAGTGCTCCTCCATCTCCCATCAACATGTGCTGACTTTATTGCTTTCTGCTTCACTGCTTTTCCTAATCAAATTGATAGGCTTGTTTGTTTCAAAATGCATTACAGCAAACAGCTACAGTGGGAGCTAATTATCTCATTCTCATTCTGCGTAAGGACATTTTCAGATAAACAGCAGGATTTCAACACTGTTTCAAAGGTCTTCCCATGCAAGCCATCTGTACCAACTAACAGACCGTTCCTCATTTATCTTGACTTTTCCAGGTAAGAGTTTTGATAGCTCTAGCTAATAAAAATTAGAAGCTTTGCCACAAAGACCGTGCTTATTCCCAAGCAGATGTCACGACGATGACAGGTGAGCATTGCAGTTCCAGCTGTCACAGGGATATCAGGGTAGCAGGTGGCAGCTGTAACCCTAGAGCCAAGTATTACTCTTTGTCTTCTCGGCTAAATCGGGGAGCTGTCACTTGGCCGCTCCCCGTGCCAGCAGCCCCGCTCCCAGCTCACCAGGGGTCCCTGCACCGGGAGGGACACATCGCTGCAGACTGAGCCTCACGTTCTTCCTTGTTATCTGTTTTGGCATTGAAAAGTGCCCTGTTTGAAGACTATTAAAAATCATCGCTTTTTTAACAAGTCCTTTGAGGAAAATCTTACTCAAGGAATGAATTAAAAGCTCCACTTTCTGGAGACAGAATGAAGCAGAGCCGAGAGGCCGCTCAGAAAGTAGTAGGGACCTTGATAAAATAGAGTTTATATCTTTGCTCTGGCATCACATTGGCTGAATGGGAGGGCTGTCAGCGATGGGGAGGATTGATGCTGCAGATCCAGCAGCTGGACCACAGCGTTAAGCAGTGGCCTTACACCTGCTGCTTCCGAGGATTTAAAATGTCAAAGGACATCTTCTTTCTTCTCAGACTGAGATAACGAGAGCTGAGACACAATGATAGGATAAACAGACAGTTGACGTGACAAAGATGAATGAAATTATTTATATTAAACAGAATAGACAATAATTACTCATTACTTCTCGTAATACAAAATTCAGGAAAGCACTGAAATGGTCATGCAATTCTTCAAAATCAATGAAATAAAAGTGTTGCTCAGCTTATACTGAAATATATTCGGCCATGCCTGCCCAGTAGTACCCAGTTACTGCTTTCTTAGGAATGTGTGAAACACAGAAGTTCTTGCAGTTCTAGTGTTGATCCTGCTCGGTTTCAGCTTTGTTTTATTTGGATGGTGAAGCAAACAAAGTTTCCTAGAAATGGAGCCTACTGATATGGGCAGGTTGACTCAAACTGTGCCAAATCTGATGTTGGAATTCATTTCCACAAGGCCTTGTGAAGGCCAGAATCAGAAAGTGTTCAAAAATGAATTAGGAAATTTAACAGGGATAGGACTATTAGCGACAATAAAGCAGTGTCCAGCTCAGGAAAAGCTTCGAGCCACAGTCAAAGACAGGGCACTGGGCTGAATGGACCTTCAGCTTCATCCACTATGGTAATTTTATGGCCTCTTTACAGACTTGTAGCAGCTCTGAGAAGCCCACAACTGATGCACTGACTCCTCAATGAATGAAATGTAGCTGGCAAACATCTGGCTCACAAACTGGTATTGCAGCCTCAGTGTTTCACTACCTCGAAACCTTCATTTCTCCTTCTGACACCACAAAAAATATCACCTGCTTCTCGCATTGCTGGGAAAGGCTTATCTTGAATGCTGAAACTGCAAATCTATCTCAAATAAATGGAAAAACAGTAGTCTCTGTTCTTTTTGCCCTACCCCAGACTCTCAGACACCACCAGGTGTCTTGATATATAAGTTCCCCCGCCGTTGTGGCAGCAAGCCTTCATTTGTGTGTAATAAGAAAAGTGTAATAGTTGCAGCCAACCAAAACATAAGAGCTGCTGTTATCTCCTGGTCTAATTATACACTGACATAATTTGGCTGGAGTTGGCATTCACTAAAGAGATGTCAAAGTAAATGATTTCACTCTATTATACAGCAATGGAAATGTTAACCCAAGGGAAATTCCTGGAGGAGATTAAAATATTCATAATTCATTTTAAATGCCTTGTGAGCTTCTACCCAAAATGAGCAGAGAATAATCCAACACTCCGATGCCTGAATTTTGGAAGCACCTGTCTTTCCTTATATCATTTGGCAAAGGCAATGATTTGCCCGATCTGAAAAAGAGTTTGTGATCAGTTGCCATCGCAGTAAACAGCTCCAACTGCGTAACCCCTGCATGGGTCTCCCCATTGTCACCGCGATGGCATGGTAGGATGCTATATTTAAGACTCCAGGATGGGCACTCAAACATGGGGAACATTCTTTTGGGGAGAGTCATTCTTAGTGTCATCAAGAGGGAGAAGGAAACGCTCCTTTGTCCTTTCTCTTTCACGAGGACAGGCACCCTCACTGTAGTCTTCACAGGGTGAGTTTGGTTTATCTGTAAATAAACTACTGTTTATAGCAAGATTTTATAAGATCTTCATAGCAGCACCAGCTATTTTGTATGATCTCTTTATTTGACTTGCACTTCAGAAATAGACTGTGCTTCGTGATTGTATCTGCCTTAAAGTGTCATTACTGTCTTTCCAGTGTTGTTCTTATGAAAATATTGTTTTGCTTCATGTTTTCTCACAAGAGTCTATTCCGGTTTACTGGTCTGTTTAGAAAAAAAATTATACTTGGATTGAAAAGTGTAGATTTTAGCAGACCAAAGGTCTATATGTTTACAATTAACATCAGATTATAAAGCCCTGAACATTTTCCAGGGAAAAATAAAAAACATTATATAGCAAAAATTAACCTTGATCAGTAACTGTTCATGAAAATGGAAACAAAGATCTGATGCCCAGTAGTCATTCTGCAGCTGAAACAGTCCTGAAGAGAACAGTATTCTATGAAATTACAAAGATATTTTTTCCATAAAAGCCTGTTTTGGTTTCTTTTTCTTATACTTGCCAACATTTCTTTGTTTCTTCGAACATTAACATCTATTGAGGAAATATTATCATGATAATTCTGTATTTTTATTTACATTTTGGGATATTTTGCATATACCACAACAACAATCTTTTTTCATAGAACTGTGTTTTTCCATGTACTGTTCCTAAGAAATTTGTTTACGTTAACAGAAAATTGTACTACTAATAAAAGCTTAGGGGTTCATATTTTTTATTGTTTTAGGATTAGAAAGCAGTAAAACTAAAATCCAGGTGCAAAATTTGCCAAGGGAAAATTTCAATACTGGAACACGAGCTAGGGAAAGATTTACAAGCATGTTTTAACAAGTTATTATTCAGCACTAATTACATTTCCAAAGCTGTTTTTATAAAATAACCTAAGCTCTTACAACTTGAAAATCTGAATGGTTTAAGGATTGTGCTGTACATTTTTGAACGAATTGCAGGACAGAACGGGATACACTTTTAAAATTTACTTTTGTTTAATGGCCACTCATTAGTCAGTGCCTAAAAGCAACTCGCTGCTTGTTCCCAGAGCTGCAGCAACAGCCTGGTTCTCCAGCAGCTGATGCAGGAGAGGGACAGGAGCCAAGAGCACTGACGCTTGCTCTCCTTGTTTCACCTGTAGGAGAGGGATCTCTCTGGAAAGGCTTCTCTGGTCACTCAGGGGAATATCCTGCTGTTACCCGAGTCTTTAAGGCTACTGTTTTGAAGAATGTTATGTTTTTATCAACCGTTTTCTAAGACCTAAGAATAAACTGCTCTCTCATGATGCACTCAAAGGACTGGTTGAGGCATTATCCTCTTAAAATATTGAACTTTAACTGTTCTTGTCAGCAGCTTTGATATGCAGATGGGAATAGAGGCTGAAGAAATGCTCTGTTTCGGCAATTGCAACTGCAACTGGCTAGTTCCAGAAAATCCACTTGGATTTTCCAACTGCCACTGCCACCAAGTGATCCCTGCAGAGCAGCCCCTGTGTTTGGTTCAGCAGCGTTGCCTTATCTAACTCCGGGCACATCCAGGCAGGGGCAGGACATGGTGCAATCACAATTTGGGTGGCAGGTCAGAGGCTATTTGGCATCATGGCTACCCCTGCAATATAGTTTCCAGACTGCTTATATTCTAACCTTTTCCTCTGTATCTCACTATCTAATGTTCCATACCTTATTTTGTCTCTGATCTTCCTTATCCCTCTGATCTCCCTTTCCATGGTGCTCCTTATTTGCCTGCATGCTATATTGGGGGTCTGATCTAATGGAACTCCCTGGAAGAACATTCACCAGGTTTAGAACTTAAGTTCAGTCCTAGGAAAACAAATCTCCCCAGAAAATGCTGCCTACCTACTGTTCTCTTACAGCTTCAGCTGCCTTTAAAGACCTAGTAACTTCTTCATCTGATTCCATTTTTCACAGAAGCATCACAAAACAAACCCTTTTCATAGTTTGAAAGCCAGAACACAGTATTATATGAACTTTCATTCATGGCCTTTGAACATCAAAGCAAAGCAAAGACTCAACAATAACTTAAAGAGATTCTATTAAGGTGTCTTATTTGAAAGCCACTTTATATTCTTTTTCCAGCAAGAAAGTTCATATTTGACTTCTCAGCATGGGAACCCGAACCTTCTTCCATCACAGAGAGGAGGAGCAAAAGGAGGAGAGGCAACACAGCTTGCAAATGACCTCCACAACGAGAAAGAAAAAGTTCAAAACCAGGTAAGCCACAGAGTTAGGGACAGGGCGAGTAAATCAGGTCCAGACAGGACTTTCTACACGCGGTACTGAGCATTCACAGAGTTGTTAAATTTTGAGTTTATGAACTTACGGAACTTTTTCTGGATTCTTTTATGTGTGTCTGCCTCCGGAAGTGAGGAAGAAGAGACTTTCAGCCTTTCAGAGTTATCGATAGCAGCTGCCCTTGCCTTGGTCGCCGAAATACCACAGTAAGTCAGAAATCATTATAACTCAAATACAACTGTTGTATGAAACATCACCTTGGCATACAGGGGTCACAGGTTCCAACTCATTTTATTAGAAGCAAAAAGAGCAGGACAATCAAGAGGTTCTTCCTTTAAAAGAAAAAAAATCCTTAAAGAACCTTTAAGGCTCTTCCTTTAAAAAAAAATACCAGACCTCAGCTAAAATGAAGGAAATGAAATTATATCAACTCGTTACCTGTGATAATGAGCAATATTGTCCTGCTAACAAGCATGGGCTTAAAAGAAAGCAGGTTTCATAGCAATAAATGGAAAAATACAGTCGGATTAATAAATTAAAGGTAACAGATTGAACTTCCCCTCTTTCCTAGAAAATCTTGGCAATGATCCTGCTGTCCATTCTTCTGTGATGGCTGAACAACCTCAGTTAGCAACATCCCTCCTCCCTTTAATCCTTTTCCCAGTTCCCCACCTGAGCTTAAAAGTGGTTATATAGTGGATCCCCTTCTTGTGCCATTATGGTGTTATATCTCACAGTAGCACAACCGGTTCCAATGAACCATGATGGCCTGACATCCATAACGCATGCAAGCTGATGTTTCTGTCCTTAGCACTTGTTCTCATTTAACCAAAAATATGTGCTATAAAACCAAAGAAAGAAGGCCAAAACAATAACAAAAAAGTATAATCCTAATTTTTGCTGGTTTTTATCATCCTCTCTTGCAGGGATTACAAGACAAGAAGGGAAGCTGCCATCCTAGAGATAGAACAGAGGGGGCAAAAGAGAGTTCGGTTTGGGAATGACATGGAAAAGTTGGAAAAGGAGGTTATTCGGAACTGCAGGCTGCTGCGTGTGAGAGCCGACCGAAAAGCCCTCCGGAGGAAGGTCAGATCAGACATCTCTATTGGTAGCAGAAACGCCAACAGGATTTAAATTGCCAAGACTAACTAGCATTCTGGAGAGGATACTAAACCTAATTAGTTGTCAGGACAAACTCAAACCCCTTAGAAATAAAGCCTTATACTCCTGGCACTGAAGCATTATCACTCATGTCACTTTGTAAAAGAATTTGAGTAGTTAGAACATAATCCCTTTCTATTGCCTTTATTTAGTCTGTCCTTGTCATAGGCTCTAGAGAAGGCACGTGAGGAGAAGGAATACATTGAGCTGCGTTCGGGGCGACCACCTATGTTCTGGATCCCCCTGAGAGTACATGCGGTCTGGGAGAGGATGGAAGTGACGCTGGCATGTACAGTCCTGGCTTCCCCACTGCCGCAGGTGACTTGGTAGGTCGGTCCATGGCAATGACTCATGCTGCCCATGTGGCTAATTGTCTGCATTTCAGGAAGCCACCAAAGGACTAACATCTGTGTTCTGCTAGAAAGAAGGAAGGGAGAGCTTCAGAAATCACAGAAAACACTTTCAGTTCTCCAGTTCCACTGTTAGGACCAGTAAAGACATTCGATGGACAGTTCTATGGGGCTCCTTCTAATATAGGACTGACATTCATGTAGACCTCCCTGTGTTCCCCTTGGTGCCATCCTCCATCCTACAGGCAATCTCAGGATTTAAGTCTTGGAAAGCAGAATCTATTGCCAGCACTCATGTACACACCATCAGGGCCTGGCTACCATGGATACCATGCAAGTTTTAGCATTAAACTGCTATCGCATCTACAATTTGTAAAATACAAACCAACTCTCTCATTTACTCAGCTTTGTGTATTTATCAAACCACAGAAGAGGAACTGTCATGTACCAGGCCTGACTGCAGCGTTTACCATTAATAACAGAGGGACAGAAATAAACGGAAGATCACCTCAAAAAACAATTTGCAAAGTGTACTTTGATCAGTTTGTTAAAGCGATTGACCATTCCTCCCATGGAAGGTTTGAAGTATGCAAACATTTGGATTACTAATGACTTCGTAGGCAGCTCGCTCGGCTACTGTCAGAGCTCCTGATGTCTTGTGTCCTTCCAGAACAGACTCTTTGAATTATTTAAAGAGCAAAGAGGATATGAACCTCCCACAGATCTCCAGTGAACAAAAAGGAGCAAGAGACATCTGCTCCAACTCCCTCACACAACCTGCAAAGCGGGGAGCGTAAACTGAGGAGGAAGCAACAAGCGGACGCTAAGCTGCCTGTGGGAGGTCTGCAGGCAGCCCTGGGGAAAGAGCAGATGCAGGACCATGGGAAGGGATCTAGGTTAGGACCTGGCTGTTCTGGATCAATACGAGAGACCTGTAAAAGAGGGAATTGTGTCTGCTCCTCACTTCTGATGTGCCTCTGTTGGGTTTCACATGGTTAATTTTAAAATAAAGTCTTAATTTTACCAGCCAATTTCTCCATCCTCTCCTAAGCAGTGTGTTTCCTTTGTGTTCAACTAGGTATAAAAATGGAGTCCGTATTGATCCTCGCCTGGCCCCGGCAGGAAAATACCAGATCAAAAACCAGTTTGGAATGCTGACCCTGCGTATCAGCAGGTAATGTATGTGCTCCCATCTGAGTTGTGTTTTTGGTTGAATAGGGCCTGCTTTCCCGAAACTCTCTTTTACGTTTTTAAAAACATACTTTTAAATTCTGGGATTAACCCCTTTGAATTTGTCCCATGAAGTATGAACAATAACTGAAACCTAAATGGAGGGGAAATGTTTCTTTCCAGATGCTCCATGGAAGATTCTGCTGAATATAGTGTTGAAGTTAAGAATCAATACGGCGAGGCTTATTCCTTTGCTACAGTGCTTGTCAGGAGTAAGTAAAAAATGTTCTTTTCGTTTTAAATGTACAGATTCTTTAGATTCTTCAAAATTATTTTCAATGCTATACATTATATCATAGGAACATACAAGCACTCTGGAAAAACAAGGAAAGAAGGGAGCGCTCTGTTAATAGGAGAGGAGAATTTTTCTCAGTTATTAGTGAGGGAAAAGCACAAGTGGGTAAAATAATCCTTAACTATCATTAGCTAATATGTATATGGCTGATATAATGGCTTGTCTCTCTCGGTCACTTCTAGACTCAGGCAAAATCTTTCAGATTCCTTACGGACACAGCTGTCCTTCCACTGTGCTGAAATTGTCCTAAATTTAGGTACTTATTTCTTCTGGACTGATATGAAACAGCCCCACAGTTAAATACATAACAGGCTTAGAAAGAGTCTGCTGCATTTCTAAAGATAAGCAAGAAATTGGTTAACGAGTACTGTGGATTTCAAGGGGATTTCTCAGTGCAACATTGCATAGAATACACGATTTCTCTCTCAAATCAGTAACTACCAAGAGCAAATACAAGATTTTCTTCTTTGGATCTCTGCGTTCTTAAAATAACTGGCATAGACTGCATAGATACACATTCTGCACAAGCCAAATCCAGACATACGGTGAAGGAAGTAAACTACCAGTACTTAAAAGGCAAATTGTATCAAGCTTTAAGAAATATGCAGTGCAGTATCATAGGATCATAGTTTAGCTGTTCACATTTCATATATATAGATATATATATCTATAAATAACAATTTTGTCATAAAAAGGCTGAACAGAATAGACCCACAGAACTGTAAATAACTGTAGACAACTTAATACTTCAGTGGGACTGACAGAGTCGAGGGTGTAATTCAAATGGTGAATATGAAGGAATATGAAGGGAACACATTTGCTTTGGACATCTTACTGGTCATGAAGAGCTGGGTTCCTTCAACTGGCTGAATTGCAAAGCCAGCTTCAACTATTTTTTCAGACAGGAGGCATCTTCTTTGGTTTAAATAGTATATTTATTGTTAGTGCTTTCATATATTCTTGGCTCTGTCATGGGTCATGTTATCGCCCTTATTTTTTGCATGCCATGTTTTGATCACATCTGAATACTGTTTGGGGATACATATGTGTACAGAAGAATGTGACCCCAGAATTGTAATAGAAGTGTATTCTTTATGATATCTTTCAGGTCCTTTAATTAAACAATGTCAAAATTCAGCATATCTGGAAATAGGCAGCACACATCAATTCTAAAGGGTTACATATAACAGCTCAGAAAACCTTCATTTGCGAGCCTTCCCAGATTCCTAAATTCCCCTTGTCCTAACACAGAAACACAGAAAAAGTTACCATGTGTGCAAAGCTTCTCTTCTAGAAAGGTTCTAACAGCACTTCCAGAACTCGGGAACTGGGCCTTTGCCATGAAGCAGAAGCAGCTGTCTGAAAAAAAAATAATCCATGGCAATAATCACATACTCCTCCCAATTCCTGTCAGCATCTTTAGGATCAGAGCAGGCATGATGGTAGAACAAGAGCTGTGGTCTGTCACGGAACCCTGGGGTGGGACTGCTCTCTTCACCTCTAAGTGCCTGATTAAACTGTCCTTCATCAGACCTGACGAGCACTTCAAACAGCTCACAAACATTGCTCCTTGCGATTGCGGGTGAGCAGCCCACACTGTTCCTTCTCCCTTGACCCTGTCTAATGCCATCCCAGTAACATGATTCTTCCTCTTGCTATTTGCATTTAACGTTCTGAAAATAGAGACTACACCAAGGCCTTAATCCTGCCTCCACTGGAAACATTCCTCGTCCCCCAGGCAGGCCGATGGTATCTCTTCTCCTGGCCCCATGCTGTCTGGAATGCCCTTGATGCCAGGGGAGGGTCTCCGTGATCCGTGGTTCCTACAGCAGAAGTTCACTTTCCCTAAAGACATCACCAAGGGTCTCACAGGACAGGGGATGAGCCTGTGGTTTGCTTTTGTGCCTTATATTTCTTTCCTCTTCTTCTATTAACACTCAATCTTTTGTTTATGAGTGAGCTCTGCTACTGCCAAGCTTCATTCACTGAAAAAATAGGCAATGTTTTCTGTGGCTTTCTTGAGGCTTATAAAGATAAGAAAGTATCTCAATTTCATCTTGTGTTACACACATCAGTTCTTAGATTTCAGCCCCAAATAATTTTGTTTCATGCTGGGGTGCCAGCAGTTCTCCCAGGCTAGATCAGATGAAGCAGGTCAGCACTCGTGGATGATGCCTCCAAAGAACCCACGGCTATTGAAACAAGTGATTTGGGAGGGAACACACTTCCCTCAGCTCCAGGAATTACCTGAGTGTCTCAGGACAGATATCCTTTCTTTTGGGTAAAGCTTGAAGTCCCAGTCACTCGTAGCCTTCAAGAATCCCACATCATCCTCTGGGAATGCTGCTTAAAGCCCAGGGTTTGGCCAAATTCCACTTTCAGTAATGTCTATGACACCAATACTTTTTTCTTTTCCTATATGTGGCAAGAAGTTGCTGCCATGCTCCGTCTCCAAACAGGGACATAATTGACGCATTTCAGTCATGGGTGATCCTAGATTGTCACACATCTGATTTGGACAGAGCCACATTGGTATGCTCATATGACAGAAGTTGTAGCTCTCTGTATCAATGCTTTTATTCAGCATAACTTTTCTAGTGCAGCTTAAAACGACAAAAGCCAAATGGAACAAAACCCCCAACTCCTTAGCTAAATGTGTGCAGGGGAGCATTTAAAGCTGTAATATTTATACTACTATAGTTGCATGAACAATTTCCTATGAGACATATCCACAGTTGTTTGTTTTACCACATGATGACACTTGGAAGGTTCACATTAAGAGCTGATTTGACGGAAAAATATAGTTTGCTGAGCATCGTTGTATGTTTTTGAGGGGAAGATAAACACTGGCAGGAGGGTTGCTAAATATGTTTTCTTCTTGTCTTATAGAATATTACGGAATGGAGTCAGGATTTGATTCAGAAATATACAAAAGTGAGTTAATGATTATTGTTATTATTATTTATTGTATTTTGATAGCCTGAAGCAATTTGATTCTTTTTTTCTGAGCTATAGCTTTTCCTATTAGCCTGACTGCACGTGAAAGTGCAAGGCTTGGGTACCATCTAAATATTTGGTAATAAAAATACTGCAAGGAGGAAGGCTCTAGGAAGTCTCTTTATCATGCTGACTTTTATTTTATAGGATCCCTCATGGCCAGAGAAGCAGATTTTGCTTTTCCATTGAAACCCTTATTTTCAAGAGAAAAGGAGCCTTTCACCCTCTCCTGTTACTTCTCTTCTGATTTACTTGAACACCAACGAGACATTACCTGGTTCAGAGATGGTTTGTATGCAACAGATAAGTTTATATGCATTTACCTCCATGGATATACCATTTGAATTCAAAGCTGTGATCTAATATTCACAGAAGAGAGTTAGAATTCAGAATTCTTGAGCTGCTCTCAACTTTTCTTAAGCTACAAATGTTATTATTTAATTTGTATGTTTTTCTCATTTGTAGAAGTATGAGACCATTAATATGTTTTGGAGGCGATAATGTATTTCTGCTTGTAAGAATAGCGTAAAAGCTCTAAGTGTTTGTTAATTCACTGAAAAGCCAGTGGTTCTCTAGTGAAAAAAACCTTCTGGATATCCTGTGTTGTTCTGCTGGCAATCAGGATGTCGAGCTCAGCCAAACAGGCAATCTTTCTGTGCTATGAAGTTTTGGAAAGCAGAAGCAATGCAAGACTGGTCTTGCCATTCCAGCGCTTCTGCCAGAATCAGCTGTGAAAGCAGTAGGACCTATTGAGTTTTAGTGATTTGAGGAGAATTTGGACAGTGTTTGTATCTCAGATCTGACAGATATAAACAAAACACACAGTATGTGGCATTCCATTTCCTTGATTTTGAGAACTGCTTGGACAAAAGATCCTAAAGCTGAGCAGTTAGAGCTGGCATAACACTTGGCAGTCTTCAGAGCATCCAGTTACCTGGTGTGAAGAGTACCTTTTACTCACTAATTCATCTGAAGCCACATTTTAATACTCTTTTTCGCTCGGGCTGCAAGCTCTTCAGGACAAGGACCATGCTTTTTGCTCTGCATTTGTGTACAAAGGGAACAGAGAGGCACAGCAACAAAGTAGGATCAGAGTCCATGACCATAACTTGGAGGCAGAAAAATAGTATCAGGAGTGTCTTACAGATCCCTCCCATCTTGCTCTGTGGGTTTTTTTGTACTTGGAAATACGCCATTCCTGACTCAGCTGGTTCAGTTGGAGATCCTTTACCCCTTCTCATGCTTCGCAGGTGAGTTGCTGCAGAGCTCGGAACATCGGGAACTAAAGCAGCAAGACCGGGAGGCTTCTCTGACAGTGTCATGTGCTTACAAAGAAGATGAGGGGTTCTACACCGTCCGCATCCCCTCACTGGATGGATATAAAGAGCAGACCACTTATGTGTTTGTTAGAGGTATAAGCAGGATTCTATCCTACTTAGAACAGAAGTTCCTTTCCTAATACCATGGCATAAAAGAACTCACAACTTAAAATGTCTCCTAGTTTTGTGCACGGATACAATTATCAAAATGTCCAAATCTTATTTTCAGTAGTGATTTAGATATTAGAAAATATGACCTGTATTGCTGAGATGTAGGCCCTTAGACACTTAAAATTAAGCTATTGAATGAAAATTTTGGTACAGAGAAGAAAAAAACCTAGCCATTACCACTGGGTGTTTCTACAGATGCTGCAGCAGAAACAGCTGGTGCACCTGGATCCCCACTCAACTTGAAATGCCACGACATAAATAAAGACTGCTTGATTCTTTCCTGGGTAGCACCTAGTGATAATGGAGGAAGTCCGATCCTGGGATACTATATTGAAAGGTCTGTACGTCAGTCATCTTCCAGCAAAAAAAAAGCTCATGGTCATGTTATGGAAAAAGCACAAAGGAACTCCATGGGCTGTGTTTCATTTCAGTTGTGTTGCTGGGTCAGAGGATTGGGTCCCGTGCAATGAGAAACCTGTGAAAACCTGCAGATACCCTGTCCTGGGCCTTGCTGAAGGCCAGACGTACCAGTTCCGAGTAAAGGCTGTCAATAAAGAGGGCATCAGTCATCCCTCAAAGACCAGTGATCCAGTTACAACATATGACCCCAGCAAGGATAAGAGAGTGACAGGTTTGTACTAAAACCAGGAAAATGTGCTCCTTAACCACAATGTGAGGCTGCAGGTATAACTGAAAGCAGTTCGTCCAGATTCTCCCCATTCTCACAAATATCATTGCAACACACTGCCAAGCTGTGCCTTTGCTGCACCCACCTTAGTATTATTCTGAATGGAAAAAGGTCAAAATACCAGTTAGGACATTTCATTGTATGTGTAATGAAATGTATAAATATGCATATAATGAAAGGACAGTCCTATGCACTGTCTTTGTTGACAAGCCCCAAGCATCATCTCTTAGTGGATAACATTGTCCTATTTGACATTACAGTTATTCCATACGACGAAGGCAGGACAATAGAAATTTCCAAGGATGACCTGGAAGGTAAGTTCAAATTTATACTGAGCCATTCTCTCAGAGAGAAACGACTGTTATACAACAATGAGATCTGTAATAACATGACTCTGGAGAAAACACACTTAGGAAAATATATGTGAAATATCATTGCAAGCTGCATAAGGATCCGAAACTATCCTAAATATCAAAGCCTTTTATAATAATCTTGGTTTGTCTCTATGTCCCCAAAGGGTTTATGTCTCTTGCTTAATACTGAAGAATCTTACTTTATAGTAGGAAAGCATAATCCATTGTAAAAGAACTTTTTTTTCCTGCCACATTATAACTAAAGTGTAGCCTATTCTGACTTCCCGTAGGACACATTAGAATTCCCTTGCCACCCACCAATGTTCATGCAAGCGAGGTCAGAGAAGATTATGTGGCTTTGGCCTGGGACGAACCAGATCCAAGAGGCAGAGACCCACTGAATTATTATGTGGAAAAGGTAAGAAAAGAATATCACATGGAAGGGAAATTGCAGAACAGAATCATTTCTTTCTCAGCTGGTCTATGGCAGAGCCAAGGCTATTCACTGTGTTGATAACTGGAGAACTACAGCCTCAAAAATGGCTTGCTCAGCCTCTCTCCAGCTCCGCAGTTGACTTGAGCTATGATCCTGACTCTTGACGCTAACTCGAGTAGTAATGATTAACAAAGAATAAACAAGTAAGTTTTACACCACAGAAGAGTAGCAGAGCTTTAACAGGAGGGCTGTTTCTGCCCTATGGGCCCTCAAGTATGGAAAAGCTGTGAAGAACTGCACAGTAGTGCATTTTCTTGTTCCCCACTAGTGATATTGCTGATTAATTATTATCTTCTACCCACCTCCTTTCACACCTGCTGTACCATTTCTGCTACAAAGGGGCCCTCTGTTGCCAAGGAAGAAAACTAAATTAAGAAATACATAATTTATGTTTTTGTTTTGGCTTTTTATTTGTTTGTTGGTTTTGAGGTTTTTTTTAAAAAACTACTTTCTGGTCCAGATCAGCTTTGTTATTGCTCAGGAGGGTTTTAAGCTCAAGTTACAACATGAGTCGTAAATCATCACCTTTTTCGTTACAGTCGATTGCAGGCAGCAACTCCTGGCAAATGGTTAATCTGGATATGCCAGTTAATTCCCCAAGATTTGCACTCTTTGATCTTGTTAAAGGAAAATCATACTGTTTCCGCGTGCGATCCGTTAACAAGTATGGAATCAGTGAGCCATCCCTGCCTAGCAAGCCTGTAACAGCTGGAGCAAAACTGGGTAATTATTTCACTAATATGCTCTACACTAACGATATGGAAAAGGAGATGTACTATGAAAGTAACGTCGGTTCCCCTGCTCCCCCTTTCCTTTAAACTTCATGGTATATGATTACACAGCAGTTGCTTTGATATCAGGAAATCTCTTAAAGCCTTAAATCCTCGTTTAATTACTTTGCAGTTGGTCAGCGCAGTGTAAATCTAACAGAGCAACGATGGGAGAATTAAATTTAATAAAATAAGAAACAGTTGAAGCCTGTGTTTAATCCAAGTGTGCTTCCAGCACTGTGTCAGAGAGCGGTTACACAGGGCAGCGTTGGAAGGAATGATGCGACTGCTGAAGCAGCCAGTTTCTGGGGGCTTCAGACAGAACAGTGGTCTTTGCGGCGCTGTTTTGTTTTCTTCCCAAACTGACAACAGTATGAGACACAAAGACTCATGCCCATGTTTCCATTATGCAAAGAGATGAGCACTCACTCTTTCTTTTATTTTTTTATACTCTCCTATATTAAAGTGTTTATTCATACTGTGCTTTTTTCTCAAGAGTGAAGTGGGGCCCATTTCATACTGGAGTTACATGAGAGTTTCTATGAGAGTCTTGTTTCATCAGAGAAGGTTTAAGTAGGTGTAACTCTGCAGAATCAATGGGCTGTAAGGGAGTGGAATATGTAGCAAACCCAAACATAAAAATATAGGCTGTAGACTGGGACAATGTTCATGGTATTTTGCTCTAATTTGAAAATGATGCTCTGGAAAAGTTAATAAATCAAACAGGCCAACTCACTGATAATGTTTTTTCTAATCATTAGTTTTAAACCCCCCCATTTTTCTCTGTTTATTCTTTTTTTAGCTACTCTGCCTCCTCCGTCTCAGGTTTTAGCTTTCAGAGACACCAAGACATCTGTTTTTTTGCAATGGGATAAGTTAAAAGATGGTCTGGAGCCTCTTGGTTACTACATATATTGTCGGGAGACTGGGACAGAAGAATGGCAAACCGTCAATAATAAGCCTGTGACATGTAACGAGTGAGTTAGCTATTATACCCCACCAAGAGGAGACAGGGTGACAACCTGGATCCTTCTGTTTATGGATGGAGTCATGTTTCGGATAGATGAAAAAAGAAAGCTTCCTTCACTGCACACACATAGGCTTGCACACACATAGGCTTGCACACACAAACACCACCTCCTCTTTTAGAGTTAAGCATTGCTCAAAGTCTTGCTTTTACATCCAAAGCCAGACTGACAGCAAAGCCTGCCTGTGTCTCCACAGACTCTGGATCTGCAGAAGGTCCCTTCCAACGTAGACCATTCTATGATTCGAAGGTAGATTGACCCTGTGGCACCAGCAGAACCACATTCCTTCTTTTTGCTTGCTTTCCAGTAGAGTAAGTTGGTGTCACTCACACGCAGGATTTAGAATACCTCTCTAGCTGTGGGGTCACATGTCAAGCAGAAAAAGTCCATTAAAAAGTCCTGTTTATTCTAGTGACAATGCCAGCCCACAGCGTGACACCTCTATATCTGATCTACACTTATTGTCTGATTTATTGGTAGCCATTTTATGTGCCACAGTGCACTTTAATTTGCAATGGCAAATAACGATTATTTAAGTAACAATCCCTTATTAAAATGTATTGCTGTCTGTTCAAAAGACTGTTTACCTGTACTTTGAACAGTCAAACACAAACCATATTAATTTGCTCCCCTAGATTTACTGTTCCTGGGCTGCAGCCTGGAAAAGAATATGTCTTTTGTGTGAAATCTGTCAGCGAGGCAGGACTAAGTGAAAGCTCACCAGAAACAGATCCTATCGTTGTGAGGCCAGCTATTGGTAAGTAGTAAACATATAGATGCACATACACACAAAAATTAAATCCCTTAAAAATGTATCTATCGTGCATAGCCATTACCATGTAGTGGTAATAATGTGGAGAGATCTGTGATTTTGTGATTCTAATAAGCAAAGCAAAGCAACAGGGAACTGATTTTCTTCTACTCTGCAGCTTCTGCCATCAATTATGCTTGTCAAGGGTGGACAGAGTTAATTAGCATTTGGACTCAGCAGTGTGTTACATTTTCAGTATTAATTTGGCGCTGGTACAGGTGACCATTTTAAGTGCTCAATTATGCTGGTATCTCGAAATCAGCATTGTGAATTTCTCCAGGGGCATTTTCAAAATCGTACCGACCACCTTAACCCTCCATCTTCTTCATTTTATCGACCCACTGCTTCCATCTTTTCTGTCAGACAAACTATAAAGCAACAGGCAAGAAACATCCTGAGACACATCCATGACTTTTGCTGTGACTTCCAAATAAGAATCTGGTCATTTTCAAATACGTCTACGCTGCAAAAGTGGAATTAGGGGGCCTTAACACAAATAGAATTACCTCAGCCCAGTTTATCCCATACCCACACCTTTTTTTCTGATCCCTAGACCCCAAACCTGCAGTGAATAATGCCCGGGTTTCTCTCTCCCTTTGCCGCGCAGCTCGTCCATCAGCACCGCACGGGTTTGTTCTTCTCAACTGCGGGAAGACTGCCATGACCATCGGCTGGAAACCCCCGAAGCGCAAGGGAGGAACGAAGATTCTGGGTTATTTCCTAGATCAGCACGATACCTCTGAACTAGATTGGCAAGAAGTCAATATTCACCCAATTCCTCAACGAGTTTACACGGTATTCACTTCAGATACAATCCTGTCCTTCTTTAAGCATAGCTTAACCAGGGTTGAGCTGTTTTTCCTCTGCTTACTCTAGTCGAGAACTCTCTTCTCACCCTCACAAGACTACAACCATGCAGGGCTGTACTAATGGTCTGCTTGCACTTCTGAACCCAAAGGTCAGCAGCCTCGAGGAAGGTCACCTGTACGAATTCCGAGCCCGTGCAGTGAACATGGCTGGTGTTGGGGAAGTATCTGAACCCAGCGACTTGTTCAGATGTGAAGAATGGACGATGCCAGAACCAGGTATCTCTCATGTAAAAACAACAGCCAGAAAAATATCCCCAGGTATCACCAAGTTACCTCCTCACTCTCCTGTGAATCCAAGGCACTTCTGAAACCTATAGATGTGTGTAAAGGTGGCTCCCAGAACAGAAAAGCACACACGCTTCTAGGGACATTCCAATTCAGACATAGGGTATTATTTCTGCATTACACAGGTGCAGCAACCAGGTGGTTTTAATAGTGTTTCCACAGAATGAAGGCTCTGGATCTAATATCTTAACATCTTTGTATATTCCACTGAAGCAAATACCATTAAACCAGCTGATGGATGCTTTTTTCTAGAACCTACCTCTACAGTTAATTAGCATAGAAAGCATCTCCTGTGGACCCACTACTCATTATCTTAAAACTCTCTGCTCTCTGATCTCAAACTCAAACAAAGTGTACTCAGTTTAATTTCTTAATGTTACTGTTTGACAGCCTGCTCTTTTTTGCGCAGGCCCCCCCTACGACGTGAAGTGCACTGAGGTACGAGACTCGTCCCTGAAGCTACACTGGGAAGCACCACTGTACACGGGAGCAGGACCAGTCACGGGGTATTATATAGACATGTGTGAAGAAGGGTCAGAGGAATGGACTCAAATAAACAAGCAGTCCATAGCCACCACCCATATGAAGGTCTGTACGTGCACATAGTATCCAAGTGTCCCTTCTCGCTTACTCTTATGTTAATGCCTGTTATTGTTACCTGCAGGTTTCAGATCTGGAGAGGGGGAAATGCTATATTTTCCGAGTAAGAGCACTGAACAAGGCTGGAATTGGACCCCCTTCACTCCCCTCAGACCCTGTGGTAGCTAAAACCAAGCCCGGTATGAAACTAAAAGTGATGAGATCGTGCAAGTCTGTAAATACTGTGATGATCCTGGTAAAAAACTCCTTTATGAAACATCAGCTACATGTTTCATAGCAAGAAAGAACCTCAGTCACAATAAAGATTAGCAAATAAAACTGCCCAAATTAATTGACTCTAGCTGTTACACTCTGGGGTTTAGGGTTTGGTTTTGGGGGTTTTTTTGAGTTAGCTGTCCAGAAGCTAAGCCCTGATCTGTTTTGGTAAGGAGTGTTTTGTGGGTTTTTTGCTCACACAGGCACAAATGAAATTGAACTTGGGGTCGATGAAGAGGGCTTCATTTATATGGCTTTTGAAGCTCCTGAAAAGAATGACTCCTCAGAATTTATCTGGTCAAAGGACTATGAAGGACCACCAGATGCTGACAGAGTTCAGACTGAAGAGAAAGGCAATAAGTGAGTATGTAATGCACATTGAGAAAACTAATTGTGGACTGTCAAATAAAGAACACGTTAAACACTGAGAAAAAATGTAAAGACAAATGTTTCCCTCTCCTTCCAATATTCAGCTAAAATACATATACACTATTGAACCGCAAATCTCTGTCCATGATTCTCAGCTCTGGTCTCCATGAAATGGGGCATTCAGGGCAACCTTCAGGTCACAAAAGGGCAGCATCAGTCATCATATTGCTAACATTTTTGCCTTGCTCCTCAGTGTCATATAAAAATGGCAATGAGTACTATATTTCATGTTCTGGGTGTATCAAGTGTTTTTCATTCTGTTACAGAAGACATAATTTTGAGGAAAATATAACTTTTATTATTTTTATTTCTAAGATCTAAGCTTATACTGAAAGACCCATCAGAAAAGGATCTGGGTATATATTCAGTGGAGGTCACAGATGTAGATGACGATATCTCCGCCAGCTGCACTTTAACAAAAGAAGGTAAAAACTAATAATTGCCAAGAACAAAAATCTACTGAGCCATAATTTTCTAATATTAGATTATTAGAGGAAAGTTTCTTGTAAAGGAACAGTAAGTGACTGACGTCACTTAATGACAGTGGCATCATTAGAAAGATGTTTCTCATTCCTTGAAGGCTCAAGGGCAGTGCCTTTTACAGTCCCCTAGGAAAAGATTCCATGCTCCCAGAAGGTCATTTTTCCATTACAGTTCAAATTTCACACACAGCTACACTGTCACAGTGATTTAAAACTTCTTTAACATGTTTCTTGAATTGATACAACCAAATTTTTATTCAGACATAACTAAGAATAATCTTCACAACCTATTCTAGTCCTCCCCACTATCAAATGTTTTGTACTTATCATCTTCTTCTTGACATAAATAAAGCTCATTAACAAATTAAATTAAATTAATACAATTAATTCATTTTGGCTGAGTTGTACTAATATAAAGGACTTTTTATTCTTTGCATTTCAGATCTGGACAAGTTATTGAAACGTAGCCATGAAATCAGGAACCCATGTAAGTTGAACCAGTAGGAAGCCACTACCATATTGAAAGGGGAAGCCTGGCATCACCCTGGCTGAGCCAGAGTCTGTGGTCACCTGTGAATTCCCCTCCGTGGTTCGCTTTGTTTTCCAGTGATCAAGCTGATATCTGGGTGGAACGTTGATGTTCTGGAGAAAGGAGAAGTGCGGCTATGGCTGGAGGTTGAAAAGCTGTCACCAAATGCAGAGCTTCATTTAATCTTCAATGACAAGGAGCTTACAAGCACTCCAGTATGTTTGGGTTTGTTTTGGTTTTAATTCAGACTTAATTTCCCCCTGCTGTCCAGGGAGACAGAGCAAATGGGTACATTCCCAGTTTTCTAAATTCCCATCAGATATTTTGATGTGTGTTTTTGGAAGAGTCTAGAACTTGGTTTTCCACTGTGCATAAACAGAAAGCCAAACTGTCCAATTCTCAAGTTGTCCAGTATCAAGCAAGGCTGCAGCACTGCCGCTGTTAGTTAAAGACAGTGTAATATTCCTGAGTGCTATGGCCAGCAAAACCTGCAGTGGTAACTCAGAGAGCGTCCCCTCCTTAGCCAACTTTCCTTTTATCCCCCCCTCTTGAGAGGCTGCCCCTGACAATCTTCCCACAGCAGAGCCTTCCTTTTTATAAAGGAATTTTCTGACCATAAACCTCAGTGTAATTCATCTGATACTACACACGCACCTGTGCAGGAGAGAGAGCTTTGTCTTGGATGAACAAACCCGACTCATTTCAGTGGATGCTAAATACTATCCATCTCTCACAATGAGATAGGATATTTTTCTCCTGCTTTACCAAGCAAAGCTGCAAGCTTCCCACCCTGTCTCTTTCAACGGAATACAGATAAATCTCATGAATTCTAAGAGCAGATGAAAGTGATTTATTTCTCAGTCTGAGGCGCTGGATTTAACACCGCATCATGTGTTACAGTGCACTCCAACCTTCTGATGCATTTAAAAAATTGCTATAGCCTCTTTCTTGTCTTCCCATATCAAGTTAATATTATAACATTTAAAAAGTATTTGGAATGACAGGACCAGAGGGGAGAACAGTTGAGAATGAAGAACAATATCAATCACTCGCCTGTCAGTTAAATGTGGTGTAGCAACGCCGAGATAACAAAAAGTACAGATCTATCAATGGGATAGGACTAGGCCAAAGAATTTCAGAGCTGCTATTGCAGTGTTGGGTTTTTTTAAAGCAATGGATAGCAAATTTATTGAAGGTTTTATCTGTTCTCAGAGCTGTCTTTTCTAAACTGGAGCACTGACATGGTCATGCACAATTAAAAAGTATTTGTCAAGCTCTTTGTAATGATAATATTTGCCTAGAGCAAACAAGGTGGTAAGGCATAATGATGATATTTCTGTTTAAGCGCCTGGCAGGTTTCGGGGTGTATGTATAAAAGGCTCAGTAGTGCTTGCATGATGTCAAGAAGGTGGTAATATTACTCATCATTGCCCAAATATGTAATTACATGCCACAGACCTGTAATTAAGTGCAACATTTCTATTAGACTCAAATTCATGCAGATTCTGGTAAGCTGAAAAATCTGTAATGTCCAACAAGAAAGAATGTATTGTGTTGTGTGGTTTTAAGAGAAACCTTCTCCCAGAGAAAACTCTAAATTCTACTATAGCTATATCCATAAACAAATAATAGATGAATCCCAGAATATAGAATATCAGAGTGCATCAGCTCCCTTACTCCTGTAAGATGAAGGAAATATATAAGGATACATATATAAAAGGACTGAAATATCTGTGTGTTTTGGAAGATGCTACGCCAGGATCTGGAACAGTTCCACTGTGGAAAAACTATTCAGTTTACTGTATTTCCTTTGTTTTTCACAGACACATAAAATAAATTTTGTCAAAGGAAAAGGTCTCGTAGAACTGATAATCCAGAACTTCTGTGCTGACGATAAAGGGATGTACACAGCCCAGCTGCAAGATGGAAAAGCTAAAAATCAATTCACCCTGGTTCTCGTGGATGAAAGTAAGTGGAAATTCAGGATCAAATATAGACTGCCATGCTCAGTGGAAAGTTTTCCAGGTGCTTAAGGCCCGTAAGTATTTCCGACAGTTATAATGGCACACTGGGAATCGGGAGAACAAATATTTATTTTAGCACACATTTAAAGCCCAGGAATCATGTAAGAAATTATCTGAATTTCTCTTTAATGTAAATTGAAGCTTTTGTTCTCATAAATAGGGTCTTGATGATAAAATAGTCTGCTAAAGCAAAATATCCATTTTTTTTTCCCCAAATGTTTTACATATTATCTTGCTATGGCAAACTCTCTGTGTCTTGGCAGTAAACTCTATGACATGTATTATTACATGTACTCACTTATCTCAGAACAGGATCAGATTGAAAATTCAGTGTATTTAACAGCTGGTTAATTGCTTTAAACTGAATGTAATAAAGAAACCAGTGTCAACTGTACTTGAGCAACAAAGCAAACTGCACATGAAACATAAAGGGTCCTTGTATATTAGAACAGAGAGCCTTTTTTAATTAATTAAACATAGAAAGTAACAAGATTCTCATTCAAATACTTCCCCATAGAATGTCTATTTCTATTTTCAGTTCTTGCAAACAGTTTGCTTTCAAGTGACCTTCTAAAGCTTCTGAACCTTTTGAACAGAAAATGTCTATAAAATGCCAAGTCTACTTGACTCCCTTTACAACTGGTGGAGAGAAATAGGTTTTTACTGAGTGATTCAGCACATGCTAAGTTCAGGATATAAAATAAGTTTGAAGAATTGTGCTCTAAAAGTGCCCATTTTTCTTTGCTGACAATGAAGGAAGTAGAGATAACTGAAGTTACATGCAGTTGTCTAAAACAGTGGTAAATTCTATGCTCTCTACCTTCTATGTTTCTTACTTTTTAAACATTTTAATTTCAGGGCTTCCAGCCTACCTTTTTGCATGGTCAAGACTCCCATTTCATTTCCTAAATACACAATGGTCAGGTCTTCAGAGACTCTTTTGTTTTAATGAAAATAAATGTTAGGCTCTAATGATAATGCATTATGTGATCAGAAATTTCTAAAGTGTTACACTGAGAAACACTGGGGGGTTATTGACTTTGACCGTTGCTGTTCTCTCAGGTTTTGCTAAAGTTGCAGAGGAGGCTGATGCAAAACGGAGAGAATGGAAGAAAAAGCAGGGTAAGGTTAATGACTTGCGGGAACTGTGCCCACAGGATGGCAAAACCTGAGCAAAGCTATTTCACTGAGCGATCTAAATACTTTTATCACCTTCTTAAAGTCTATTATTTAAGCTTATTAATACACTAGGAAAAGATTCCTTATTTTAAGATGCTCTGCCATGCTCTTAAAAGCCAAAATAATTTATAAATAGTTTTAGCCATGCTAGCCACAGTCCTCACTATAGATCTGCTGCATCAGTGCTGTAGCACTGAACATTTCTGAATTCTGAAAACTGTCCAATCTGAATATATACCATGTCATTAAGATCCACTCACTTTCCTTGTAGAAAACAGGATTCTCTAGATAAGTTTAAAAAGAACTGTGCATTCCACTTTCATTTTATCCCCCACCTTCTATTAATGAATAAGGAAGTTATTATTATAACTGTGATACCATACTATACTATAGATCTAGTGTCCTGTCTTCAGACATGCTCAGTATCAGGTGAAAGTGCATATAAAGTAATCTGTCCCACAGTTTACCCTCCCAGAATCAGAAAGAAAATCAGAAAGTATATGGCTTTTCTATTCTATTGCAATTCACCTGGGAAATATCTATCACCTCCTACACTGATTTGACGCAAAGTAGAGTCATAAAGGAGTGGTTAGGCAGCTTCATTAACTACATTTTAAGATAGGACTCCTCAACAAAGAACAAAGATACGTTACCTAAGGACAATACAAACCCAGCAATAATCATATGTTCTAAACTGTGGTGCCCTATTGCCTGCAGAAGTGCGTCTATGAAGCATTCCCTCCAGCCCGCACTGCGGGGATGCACCACTAGATGGAGGCGTTTCTGTAGGTAACACCTCAGAGCTGCAGAGATGCATCGCTGAAGAGACTTATTTTCCTTTATAGGTCCACATTTTATAGAGAACTTGAAATGGAAGGTTACTGAGAACTGCGAAGTACTCCTTACCTGCAAGGTACATACAGCTGTGTGATGTAGACGCACATTTTAAATTTCTTTAACATTAAATTTGAGGTGTGAATTTTAAGGGAAGGGTATGAACAGTGCTCATCCAAATGCTTTATCTGCAGACCAATGAAAGTTAAGAGATAGTATCTTGGACAGATATTTCATAAAGAAGGAAGTTTCTAAGATTCTGCAGCAATCCTCTAATGCAAATGATGTTTCACATTAGAAGGATATCCAAACATTCAGATATAAAATGTATTTGGAACCCTGACTTCTAAATTTTGACTTCAAACAGGCAACAAACCTGAGAAAGGACACCAGCTTCCAGTGGTTCTTCAATAAGAAAGAACAAGCAGGTGGTGTGTTTGATCCACAGACTGGCATGGGAACTCTTCTTATTAAAAAGGTGAAAAACATAAAGTAACTCAGAGACTTTGGTGATCACATGAAAATGCAAAAAATATGAGTTGATCTCTATTAATGTTCAATGTGTGTTTTGGGTAGTAGTGTCCACTAAATGAAAGGAAATTAACAAATGCTGAGAAAACGCTCTAGAAAACAAGCATTTAAATGTATGTGAAGGGGAATCTCTGCTCACACAAGTCTGGGGACCAGCAGGAATGCTGCAGGCTGGAAGTCAAGAGCTTTGGCAAAGTGACACGAGGAAAATTTATGAAGCAGTAGGCATTCGTCATCACTGAGTCCCAGACGTACCTGTGCCTTACTCCACTAAGGCCACGCAGTGGTACAGGGTGACTGAGGGCAAAAGCTGACCCCCCCTAACTGGCAACACATCAGTTCATAATGTACCAGGGGCCCCTCTAACCTTTCAGAGGAGACTTAGGGGGGAATTGCCTTTTTTTGCCTTCCTTTGTGATCCATCCAGCCAAATTCATTGGGAGGAAACAAGAAAATCTCGACTTTTCCCCCTTTTCCAAATCCTGCCCCATTTCAATGATACGTGATATTTCTGTTGGGGGATGTGTGTTTGTGAGGTTTTTTTAAATATATATATATATATATTTGCTAGATAACCAAAGCAGACGAGGGCCAATACAAAGCCCTTGTTTCAGATGACCGAGGAGAGGACTACACCCAACTTGATCTCACAAAAGGAGGTAAGAGAACCTTGTATCAGGCAATAATACATATTCACACCCCTGCCTGGGATTCATTTTGGATTTAAAACCAAATTTCATAACTTTCTACCACAGTGTTAATTACTATAGTTCCTACATATTTCTATAGGGATTTGAACCTGCATTAAAAAGTTACTGGTCAAATTTAAAGAGTTTTCTGATCTACTATAGCATAAATATATATATGCTGATCATTTTAAAAATCACAAGTATTTCATGGGAGATTGGAATCATAAAATGCACTATGTAAAACAGTCTCTTACTCTGCAAGAGTTATACAGAGCCCAATGAACAGAAAAAAGTCTCCTTTGTATCTGATCTCAGAGCTGTTTTTGCATCTGTCCGTACCGTGCTTCATTTGATAATCCACAGAAAACTTTTCACTACTGGAAGTTTAGCCAGTCCTCCGAAGCATCAGGAGAACAAACTTCCATTTCCACAAACTTTCATTTCTAGTGAAAAAAATACCTAGGCTAAATTACAATGACACAATAGTTGTTAAAAACAACATCAAGTGGAAAAATAATTACATGTTACTACAGATTCCTGCCTCAGTTTTCAGTGTTCTGAATATGCTCTGCAAATGGAAAAATAAATATGCAGTTCTGACATTCTAATGTCATTTACATATATTGTCACTTATCAAGCTATGACTGCATTATAAATTCTGTCAAGCACCACAGTTAAAAGCTCAGTAATGTTTCAGTCGCTTCAATTCAGCATCAATCAGAAGTTTCTGCTTCTCAAAGACTGAGTTCTACCCTGACATCTGGAATCTATCATTTAAACCTGCCACATAAATCTGCTTTCTGTGAGGCAGTCTGTTGCATATGTTGAGTGCTAAGGAAGATAGAAGCATCTAAATTTAGTAAGAAATGCCCAGCATCTAAAAATAATTGAGTTAGTGGCAAAAACTCCATTCCGAGTAAGCTTTGCAACAGAAAAAGGCAATGAATAACTACTAGATATAACACACTCTAAACGTAATGAAATTAAGTTGATAGATCAGGTGTGATTTGCTAAATATTGTATTTATAGGCACTTAAATCTTTATGTCTTTGCAGCCTTTGAAGACCTTCTCAAGGAGCTGTGTAGGATCAGTGGTATGTCGTTTTCTCAGCAGCTGACATAGTAATAACGGAAGGGGAGAAAGGCAGGGGTCTCACGATGAGAGCAAACCGCTCAGGAGCTGGGTTTGGATCAAGTGCGATACCACCCATTTACTACTCCCGTAGAAGCACCTTTGAACTGTCAAGGAAGATGGTCAGTAAATAAACCCAGGGACATAAACCCCTCTGCACTTACAAATGAAATCTGAGACCTTTATGTGCCAGCAGCCTGCTCCTTGTCACATCACTTGCTTTGTGAATTTGGGCAAGTTGCACTATTGCAATCTGAGATGTGTATTCCAGACCCAGGTCTCTAGAAGAGATGCTGACAGTTTTCTACCAGCTGTTGGCTAAAAGATCCGGGTCTTCAAGAGGTAGAATTCCATCCAGTTTTCACCTAGCCATATTCTCCAGGAGAAATGTTAATAGGTCGCTTGGGCTTTTGCTTGTGTAATGTGGAAAACTGTGCATTCTTGAACATCCTCCTTAATTTCAGTCTTTCAATTACACTATTAGCTCTTTCTGCAACACCTCTGAAGATTCAGCCTACTGAAGAAGGCATCAAAATCTACACAGATGTGAAGTACTACACAGACTACATGAAAACAACCTGGTATCACAAGTAAGTCTCCAAAACATATTTGGAAGGCTTACGGAGTCCTGAATCCAAGATGGATTCAGTACCATTGAAGGTACTGCTCAGTTACAGACAGGACAAGAAATTGTTGTTTTTTTCAAATTCTTTATTTCTACTACTTTTACTTCCCTACACCACTTTATTACCCCACTCTGACTAACAAATATTCCCAAACATTATAAAATTCTTTCCAAACACTAGCTAATTTAGCCTCAGAATGTCTTCATAAAATAGAGAAATGTTGTTTTAATAGCTACCACCTACACATATACATAAGAAGGCCAATTTTTAATAATGTTTAAGGGCTAAACGTGTAAAAATATTCAACATCTAAATCCTATTTAATTTCCTAAATAAGAACTAAGAGGTCTTTTTGTAGAGTTTTTAGAGGTTTGGCAAACTGCCTAAAAACACTGCTAGATACCCCGTGAGATTTTCGAAAGTAGCTGAGCACATTAATTCTCCATGAAATTAACAGTGAGGTCCTGACTTCCACTCTCTTATTCTAAGCAATATAGGTCTAAAAAAAGTTAGCACTCTAATTTTTACAGTTCTGCTAAATACTGCTGAAATTATATCATTTGTTTACTTAGGGAGAAACAACTGGAAAGCCGTGACAGACTGAAAACTGGGAGCACAATGAATCAGATCTGGCTTCACATACTGAACCCAACAGATGCAGATAAGGGAAAATACACCCTGGAGTTATTTGACGGGAACAACTCTCGCAAACTGTCAACCGACTTGTCTGGACAAGGTAAGCCGAGTCAAACGATACCATCAGAGGAGACACACCCGAGCTGCTTTCCAAGATTCCTTCTAATCATGGGCAGTGATTACTCTCTGCCTTATTTGAGCTGGAGACCCAGTTCCATGAGAGCATGCTATGAAGTTGGGTTCAGGACAGTGAAATGCCCATAGAAGTCAGAGGAAACACAAGGAGAGAAGTACTTGGCAGAAAGGACTGAAGTGTTTAGGGAGCCTTGCTGCTCCCAAAATCTGAAATAGTGTAAGGCACTCCTGGGGAAAGGATGAGTGGGAGGGCAGCTGCTCCTGGGATGTGTCCGATTCCTCCACAGACCAACAGAGTTTACAGGTGGCATCTTGGAAAAGAGAATGTGGCTTCAGGTTTACAGACTTTTCCAAACTGTTCAAAGTTGGGGTTTTTTTTCCCTCCTCTGGACTTCTCTTGGGAAAGGGAGTACTAGATCCCACTTATTTCAGTAGTATATAAAGAGTCATAGTTCCTTAAGGCAGATATAGATACTGTCTGGATGATAACTATACATATCTATGGGCACAAATACCTGTAATTCCAACACAGATGCATTATGTTAAATCTACTAAGTCAAATGAAATAAACGGCAACTTTTCCTAAAACCTTTTCATTCCTTGCAGCTTTTGAAGATGCCCTGGCTGAGCACAGAAGACTAAAGTAAGTTCTGCCTAAATATTTTCACAGCTAAATCTATTTTGAGCATCATATTCTGTATTAAGAATACAATGCCTAGTAAATAAAACCACTATAATTCTATCTCTCTCACTTTCAGGGAAGCAGCAATAGCAGAAAAGTGTGAGTAAATTAATTTCCTTCCTTCTGTGAAGCAAAGCAAAGCCTAGTGGGACATTGGCATGTAAAACTAAAAGGTCATATTTGTTCATTCCCAGGTCGCGCCAGAGTTGTCCAAGGTCTGCCAGATGTTGCCACCATCATGGAGGACAAGGTAATATTGAGTAACTGTTGGTATAATTGGCCCTTGCACAGACATAGAAGAATAACTTATGGGGAGAAAACTACTTGTTTTCCCCTCCTGTATGTTCCCAGCACCTTTTCTGAGCTACTGCAGTGCCAAAGGTGTAAAGTGGTACAGTCGGTAATACTTGTATCAGCCCCCTTCATTGCTGATGGTTCTTCCAAACACACGTGTGCTTCTGCACATATAGGTGCTCTTTGTGGCATAGAACCTCTTTCTTGCAGATTTCGGATGTTACTGCTTCCTGGGTCTGTTTCACAGCCAGATCCTTTCTGTGGTCTTCCCATTTTATAGGCTTAGACTAAGGCCTTTAAGTGCTGGACCTGATTTTCCCATCATATAAACTTGCCACTTACATTTCTGAGTCACATTCCCCTTTACTGGTACACAGGCAGAATAAAAAAACTGTCAAGTACTTGCAAATTCACCTTGTGCCTATTTAAGTACCACTATACAGTGTAAGAAAGCTATAAAAAGATAGTAGCACAAATATGAGTCAGGCTCAGTAAATTAAGTCAGGTTAATCCTGTTTGTACTGGAGGGTATCAGAAAAAGGAGTGGTCATTCCTGGAATCTCACCTATTGAAAATCTAAGAGAATTGATTTTTATTTTTCTTAATTTCTCATCAACTGAATTTCCTTGCTCGTTTATCTCTTCATTATCTATTTCTGCTATCTGTTTTACCAACAGACCCTGTGTTTAACTTGCTGTGTATCTGGAGATCCTTACCCAGAAATCACTTGGTTCAAAAATGAGAAGGTTATCGTCTTTAAAGATCGTTACAAAATGGATGTGAAAGGGACAGTTGTCACAATTACCATAGAGAAAGTCTGCAACGAAGACACGGGAAAATACAGCATCTATGTCAAGAATAAGTATGGTTCTGAAACAGGGCAGGTTACTATCAGTGTCTATAAGCACGGAGAGATACCAATAGGAATGGAAGAAGAGGGAGTCTCAGGTGGGGTTATAATGAAAAAGCCTAAATGAATTAGTCAGTTATGTCTCATTTAATTGAAAAGGAATTTAACTCCTTTGGATTCCTTTCATTGTCTCTGCCCTAAAACTCAGGATCATGTCTCTATTTTTATTTTAGTAATGTTTTAGTATTTTAATTTTGGCAGTCATTACAAAACAATCCTCGTGTGTGTATGTGTGTGTGCACACGTGTGCATGTGTGGATACACATGCATGTTCACCTCACAGAGAAACTCTTTCCGAGTAAATCTGTGTTGGAAATACCAGAGGATTCCCGTATGAGAACCAGGCTTTCAGAGGAGGTTTTTTTTTATATTAAATCACCACGTGTTACTGATTATCTTGCAGCTGACAAATGCTTGTGTGTGTGTGAATTATTAAACTTACACCCTTGGTGGCACCTCAGCACTGTTGTCGAATACATCCGTCTTGAAATCAGTGGGTCAGTGTGTGGGAAGTTAGGAATTTTCCTAAATACCGTGCTGAATCGGGGCCTTGAAGTCTGCATCCTTCCAAACCTGACCCATGTGGGAAGAAAACAAGGCAGTGACATTTTCAAGGCTTAGTTCTTTACAGAGTAACACATTCAGCTTCTTTAGGGCTGAGTGAATGTCTACAGAGGTGGACCCAGATCTTTCCACCCTACTGAACACACTTATATTCTTTAGAATAAAAGAGATTTTTAGGTTTAGTAGTTATGTTGGAATATTCTGAATGCAGGAAAAAGTGTGGCCTCTCAACTGCTCAGAAGCCACAGCTATACTCCCAACTTCCACCAGTAAAAGTGTGTCAGTTTACAGTGAGAGACAAAAAAGTGATAGTGTTCCTAACAACCATCCAGCTAAACATATTTATTCAGCAAAATAGCATCTTACCTTGCTACACAAACTAATATAAACTGTCCTCACAGCAGCAGTATTTTTCTCAGTTATTTGAGGGATACTGCAGTTCCAGCAACAACATAAAAGAGCACAGCAGTCCTGCAGACGATTGCCAGTCTTTTGACCAAAGGCAGTTACATTGCAGACACTACTTAAATTAAATGTATATCATTTACATTATTAAAATCAATAATGCTAAAAAGAGAGAGCTTTGCTAACTGTCTAGAATCAACCTTACAGTGAATGAAGAAAAGTGGACCCTTTGATAGCATCACTAACATTAGTCTCTGGTAGAAAAGATCAATCATGTCCTAGAATAACTCCAGTATAAACACACACCTTTCAGAGTCACGTGTGTTACACCCCACACAGGAATACGGCCTTATTCATTATCACTACCTCATCCTTGCTACTCAGGTATTATCATATGTAAATGTAATTACAAAATTGGCTCTTTGTGTGAATTTTCTTTAAAATTACATACCGGGAAAAAAAAAAAAAAAGTTGTGAATTTGTAAGAAGTTCTGCATTGGTTTTCTATTTAAATAGAAGAATTACTGACTGGTATGGAGTAATAAAAGTTAGCTTAGAAAGGTCATCCACTCCTGGGATACAGGGCTTTATTTGAATTAAGCAATGTAATTGCAAGATACATAATCTAATGAATATCTTCCAAAATCAACAGTCGTGCTTGCACAGACAGCAAGGAATATCACTCAATAGCTATAACGAGTGAGGAATTCTTAGTGCAATTGGTGAGAAGAAAAATAATACATCCCATTTACTTCTTCCATTTCAGTCTCCAAGCAATGTTCCACGTTATATTATACCTTTAATCCTCCATGCATGCAGGGATTATTAAAAAAAATAATAATAAACCAAATTTATTACAGATTTAGGTGCACATTACTGACATCTACTGGATAAAGTCATAACTGACTGTCCCACTCCAAGGATTTTCCCTCAAGTAATTGGAGGCCCACAACTTTGGAAGGAATAGCTGCGGATTTTATTCCCACCATTTAAGGTGCAAGTCCCCATCATAGAGAATATTGTGATAATTAGGAAGTTCTGGCTGCAAGACAGGAATTACCTCACATCAGCTGTGAACTATGCCATTTTATTTGAAGAATCCTATCTAAAACACAGAAAATGTATTAAACATAGAGGTTGTGAACAAAAAGAAAATAAACTAATCCATGCAACAGTTTAGAAGAATTATGAATAATGACCTGAGTTCAGTAACCTACAATAAACATAACATCCCAAACCAGCTGGTCAAGGTAAGACTTTCTACAAAGCAGAATGAACTAGAGGTTATGATCATTAAGAACAAATAAATGATTAATAATTGTTACTTCATGGTTAATAATTAGCCAGTCACAATTTGGGCTGGCCTTTCCTCTTCCATAAATAGCATCTGAATGACCAGGGAGAGCCCTCGCTTTCCTGCTGGCATCACCACCCTAAACTGCCTTATAACATCCACAATGGCATTCAACGGAACCTGGCAGGTCTATGCTCAAGAGAACTATGAAGCGTTTCTGAAGGCTCTTGGTAAGTGTCTTGTTACTTCTGAAATCATTTGCTCAGATCACAACACACACTTTGGATGACATTTCTTATTACTGTATTTCTCTGGGTTTTTTTCTTTTGTTTGTATGACAAACTACCCCTGCCGGGTAAGTCTGCAATTTGGAAATTAAAAGAAGCTGAATATTGTACAACCAAATCCCTACCTTAACATCACGAGTCCCTCATGAAAGAAGAATTATATCAGAAGTCAACTTGCTTTGATTAACATAATTTTATAAATACATTTAACTAAAAACAAGTTGTCAATGATGCATTCTGGTGTCCAATGTGCTATTAGTTGTGCAGGCTCTTTCTGCAGCACTAGTGATTAACATGTGTGGGAGCTGCTTAGTAATCTGTAAGGAATAGGTTTAGCGGTTATGCCTACATTAATAAAAATCATAGAATCATTTAGGTTAGAAAAGACCATTTAGATCATTGAGTCCAACCATAAACCTAACGCCTTCAAGTCCATCACTAACCCATGTCCCTAAATGCCACGTCTACACGTCTTTTAAATACCTCCTGGGATGGTGACCCCACCACTTCTCTGAGAAGCCTGTTCCACTTTGGGGGATTTTTAAGAGTATATAAGAGGTAGTCAATAGAATAAAATTCAGTTACAGTAGAAAAGCCTAGTCCAACAGTATGATGCCTGACCCATTCCCTCTACTGCTGAAGATGATACCCTCAAATCACACTGGAGATGCCCTGATAAGGCAGGCTGAGCCTATTTGCGCTGTTGCAGCTCTGACAAGACAGAGAACCCTCACCTCCAATCTCCCTGGGAAGAGGTGAAGGAAACAAAATAATACATGTTTTTCGTCATGGAGAAATGTCATTTCATGGCAAGCCATTACTGAAAGAAATAATACATATTCTGACAAAAGATTAATGAATATAATATCAAAATCTGTACAGACTCAATGGAATGGAACGTTATGCTCATAGAAAAGTGAGGAATCTAAACCATCACTTTCTATTATTGGTTTGTATCTTTTGCAACTTTATCAGAGAAAAGAATTTGCTATTTCATATCAACACACTACTTCATAAAAGTCCTTTTTCACCTTTTTTACAGCATTGCCTGATGACCTTATCAAACTTGCCAAAGATATTAAGCCTATTGTTGAAATACAACAAAAAGGAGATGACTTTGTTGTGACATCAAAAACACCCAAGCAATCTGTAACTAACTCATTCACGCTTGGAAAAGAAGCTGACATTACTACTATGGATGGCAGAAAGCTAAAGGTAATATATTTCAGGAATGGGTTCATTTCTTTATTCATCCTTACGCTTCAATTTCTGTGTATGAATGAAACTTCAAGAGCACACATTTCTATCGTTTCAACAAACAGAAAAGTTTCTTCTAAAACTCTTATTAAAATGTTGTGGTCTCCCATTTAAATTAGCAGATGTGATTATGAAACACCAGTATTATTTATTTCCTATTTATGTAGCCCTCTACTTATTCTAATTTAATTCCAAAATATAATTTTTTTTATATTTTTTAAATCTTCTTCACCAGTGTACTGTGAACATGGTAAATGGGAAGCTTGTGTGCAAATCAGACAAGTTCTCTCATGAGCAAGAAATTAAAGGAAGTGAAATGGTGGAGGTAAGTGTCAGAAAATAATAGCATGTTAAGAAAAATACTGAAGGAAAAAAAGTTCTATGTTGATCAGCTCTTAGTGTAGGGTCAATACTTTAAACAAATCCTGGCCCCAAAATCCTTACAGGTGATTAAATCTGCAGATACAGACTTTTAGTATTTCAAACTAAGCACAGTTCATGGAAAATACTATTCTTATCCTTTATTATTCCAGTTTCTTATTTAAACCAATTGCCTTAGATGACTCTCCTTTACGCATTGCTCATATATTTAAGGCATCCTGCTCAACAGATCTTTTTATTAATTACTACCCTGGGGCCAATTTTAGGCACTGAAGTGTGAAGGGCTTTCGCTGCTAAGCATGTTACAGAAAGACTCCTTATAAATTCCTCTATATTACTATAGCAGTGTTTCCACCCTTAGCTTTATCCACAGCAATGACTCCAGATAGTAAAGGCTGAGTCAAACATGAAAATTTACAATTGTAATTCCACCTACAACTCTGAATTCAAAGTTCTTAAGTTAGTTTTAAATTGTTTGGTACTGACCAAGAGCTTTTCTCTATAGAGTTAAGCTCATTTGGCTTCTAGGAAGTGTCCACTTGGGTAAATACTGCTGCAAGAGTAACAGCTAACTGCATTAAAATTATATGGTTTGGATGTGCAATTTCCTAAGATCATTTTGAGTATCTCAAACTACTTTTGCAACAGTAAGTAAGAAAAAAAAACAGGCAAAGGAACCCATTACTATTTGGGACAGTGGATTTCTGCTACAGGAAGCATAACTTTCTTGTAATATATATGATAGCTCTTAAAACAGAGGGATAAAATGTAGTTGATATGGCATTTGTATTCAGATTTTCCATCTTCAGAACTAGTTCTGTAAAAAAACTGTCATTGGAATGCATGTTATACACATATTTATAGACTGTAAATGTATTTTCTTGTGGAATAAGATGGATCTGTAATGATTTACGGCAACTTCTAGCCATTTAGCTCTAAACAGATTTCCTAAACTCTAAATGAAAAACACATTATGCGTATTTGTCTTCTACAGACTATGACTTTTGGTGGAGTAACACTTGTCAGAAGAAGCAAGAAAGTTTGAAGACAGATCACCTTCTTTGTGACATCTTTACATACCTAGAATAAAGTGTAGTTTCCACAAGGTGTGATCTTTGTTATCTGAAAAAAACAGTACAGAAGATAATTATAGTTTCTGCTCTCCTTTCACACATATATCACCTCCCATTATTTTAAGACTGTGTTTTCCCTGAGTACACTTACAGATCCCTTCTATACTCAAAGTGACAGAAGTCTGCCTCCCAGACAACCAAACCTGGACATTAACTGGAACACTATGATTTATCCTAATAATCCTTGGGAGTGGACAAAAGCTGATATAAATTCTTCCTGATTTCTTACATAATCAGAGAACATATTCAGGTTTAGTTCCTTTGTCTAATAAAGTTCGATCTTCTACTAAAAACCTTTCTCTGTAACTTAGTCAGCAAAGAACAATTAGACATTTATTCAGCTGATCTACACCACGTGTCTGTAACAGGAATAGAAACAGTAATCTTTTAAAAGCTATGAAGTATTTAACAGTCATAAACGATTACAAAGTAATAATAGGAATGGCTGCTCTTAAACTGAAGTACACGAGAGTACAATTAAAAAAAAAATGAGGCACTACAACAGCAAAGGGAATTAAATATTCTTCCAATTTGCAACATACTCCGAGTATCTGCTTGTCACAGTTCAAGTTTGCGAAGTTCAAGTGCAACTAAACTGTTTATGTTCAGCTTATGTGTCTCTACTGAAGTATAAAATGCACAGGACCCATGCCTACAACCATTTCTCTATTCAGTGCTGATTAGATCCTACTGTTGTATTCCCAGTCCTATTTCATACTTATTTAAGTCACTGCAGATTTGTTAGAACTGGTTTTGGGTGTAAGACCTCCATGAAAAAAAGTTGCTGGACTCATTATGCCATTTAAAATCTTCATGGGGACTCTTTATTCCAATTAAGAGTCTACATCTTTCTACCCGAGGAGCAGGGCAGTTTGTGAGGGAGGAGGCTGTGTTTTAGTTAATAACACTTGCAACATGATATAAGCAAGCTGGGAAATGTATTCCTATTCCGGGATAAGGCTGGTCCTCGCAGCGAGTTACACTGGCGTGACCGTGCCAAGTATCATGTTCATTCTGCTTCCCAGGCAGCTTTAATGCTAAGTAGACTTTTGCAGACTAAATTCTATTCCACATGAGTTACACATAAATAAGATCAACACAACAGAAATCAAGACACTGGTAAAACTCCGGGAAAAAGCTGCTTTAAAGCATCCGTACTGCAAAAAAAGCCATATAAGAGCTTCAAACACTTCTGTTTGGGAGTTGCTTGGTAACTGCTGCTAACTACACAGTGAAACACGACAAAACAGAGCACGGTTTTCCAGCAGTAAATTCACTGCAAGTCTTCAATGACCAAATGCTGTATCAGTAAATTGTAGGATACAAAATAAGAGACATTTCAGGTTTACTTCCAAAACTCAGCAGAGTTCATTCATTACTCTGACCACTACACTTTTAAAACCTGATACAAAACAATTGCTTTTGATACATTGTGACATAAAATGGGACTGATGTTAAAACAAAATGCATATGGATTTGTTTGCTTTTAAAAGAAACATGAAGGCCTTATTTTGGTTCAATGACTACTTAAATATTCCCGGCTCAGTTGACATAATCTGCCTTGCAAACTCGCTTCTTTGCTATTCAACCCCTTAGCAAAGTCCAACCTTAATACACGACAACTGGTACACAAAGGTGGTTTAACTTATAGACTGTAGCTACTACATACTAAAACCACACTAACCCTATACAGAATTTAAACTGATGCTAAGCCATTTTAATTTGAAAGCAGTAAAAATTCTTAAAAGAATATTTCACCTTACTTTACAATCGCAGTGACTTAGTATTTCCAACTGTGACAATCTTTTCACTCCAAGGGTAATATTCTTCTGCCACAGGGCATCTCAGATTTAAATGAAATATTCAGTGCAGCTTCTTACGTGAAGTAGTCAAAACCTGAAGGATTTTGATCAGATTGCGAACCTTGCCCCACTGTGCAAAGTAACCAATCCTTTCTGGATGACAAACTCGTACAGGTTTGGATGATACCACTGGATTCACTCTTCCACAAAACCAAGTCATTTTTTTTCCACAAAGGACTTAATGGGAGTATTTATAATCTTTTTTGGATCTTGTCCAAAACTGTTCATTTCCAGTTTGAAATGCTCTGATAGGGTAATCCTGGCACAAAGTATTTCTGTCCATCATCACTCTTTGGTGATTCCATTGTTTTTCAGAACATCTGTGGAAGGAATTTTATCTGCTTTGGTGTAGCTGCTTTGTGTCACACATTCCCACGATAATTTCAGTCTCTAATGTGATTTCTTGGCTTGATTTTCATGTTCTTTTGATGACTTGTGGAAGCAGATCTGTGTATATATATTGCACAAGGTAACAAACTCAACCTGCTGGTAGCATACTTAGTACAGAATAATGTTACCTGTAAATATTAAATGCAGAAAACATTGCCAGAGATCCCCCTCTCTTTTCTGCAGAGTCCTGAACATGGACCACTGAGCATACAGCCACAGTCATTTTCTTTTTTTTTTTGGATGAGCAGCATATATAGCTGACATACACCTCCTGTGTCAGTGATCGAACTTGTCATTCAAAACCCATAGAAATGTCAGGCAATTCCGAGTGTGAGATTGCCGGGATATGAACAGCAGGGTCCACCCACAAGAGTTTTCATTCATATTCAGGCATTAAAAATAAAAAGAAGTGAAAATATGCTAGTGACAGACATCTTTCTCTCCCATCTGCAGTTCACTGAAAATTCCTCACAGCAGCAAAACACAGAGACGCTGTTTTATTGAACTCTTCGACTAACCTGTAACTGTTCAGTCACAGAACTGCCATTTATCTGCCTATAAACCTGTTGGTGACTCACACATTAAGGCATTAAGAAATAATCTCTCTACCCGCCTATTTTACTGTTCTCATCACACAAATGGCTTTAGTGAAAAAGGGCCGGTCCTTTGCAAATAGCACTGCTCTACAACTGTCCAATGAAAAGTCCTGGGGCACAACAGCCATCAGTGATGGGGCCACAGAACAGTGATCCCTCAAGTCACTGGTAAAGGGCCTTCATAAAAGTATAATCTCATCTGGATTTTGTTCAAATCTGTTCTATTTCCAGTTGGAAAGGACAATCCTGGCAGCAAGTATTTCTCCCCGTCACCAAACTCCACAAAAACCAACAGATCGCTGTGCTGGCCAACTCCACAAGACCGAGCCATGGCGCTGTGAGGTGACGGCGGGAGGCCGAAGGCACCCTCTTCCCTCACGGCGTGGGCCCGCCCTCCATCTTGCCCGCGCGAGGAGCGCCGC
>JAHREE010149114.1:0-29830 GCA_033628505.1 Tringa tobata | reverse complement strand
GCCGCCGCCATGTCCCGCTACCTGCGACCCCCCAACACCTCGCTCTTCGTGCGGAACGTGGCCGACGACACCCGGTGAGTGGGGGCGGGCGCCAGCGGGGCGCGGGGGCTGCGCAGGCTTTGGCGGGCTCGCTAGGCCGCGCGGGCGGCAGCCGCCGGAGGGGCGCGGGGGCCCTCACGGAGCGAGGGAAGGGGAGGGGGCGAGGCCGGCCTGCTCCCTTCTGCTGCTTTACCTTTCTCCCCGCCTTCCCTTTCCGCGCCCTTCTCCATTTTCCTCTCCCTCCTCGCCATGCTGCTCTCCTTCCCTCCTCTCCACGAGCATCGGTTTCAAAACAAACGTCCGGGAAGAACAAAGCTGCGCCGGGAGAAAGTGAGACTCTCCCACCCGCGGCTGAGTTTGTCCAGCGGGAGATCGAGGCGGGATTTGCAAGCCCGCTTGAGGGATAGCTGCCTGTGCCCCTCAGCGATGCTCAGCAGCCGCGGGAAAGGGGAATGCTCTTTTAAAATATAGCGGTTGTTACTAGAAGGGCGACAACAGCGCCTTTGCTGTGGGTGTCCCCAAAATTCTTGGCGTAGTCGGTTCCGTTAGTATGGTAATTGCTGCCAGCTCGGGTGGAATGTTACTGCATTAACGGTTATGTATGGTGGCCTCTTATGACACCCACTATAAAGTGTGTGGGGAACAATGCTTTTTTTTCCATAATAATTGTATTGTAGCAAAATCCCATAAGGATTAAATATGTGCAGCAACTTAGTGAAGTAACTTTTCACAGCGAATTGAAATAATTCAAAAGTGGTTATTGAACAGGTTCTTATTTAATGCTTGGGTATTTTTAATAAACTGCTGGACTTCTCCATTTCTGTTTTGCAGTTTATCATGTCTCTTGTGTGTTTTATCAGCTGTGAAACATAGAGCATATTTGTATGGAATGCGTATGTGAATTAGAGCCCTCTTTTGTTGTTAATTATCACAGAATTTGTATGGGAGTCCCTGTAAGGTCTAGTTGTATAAAATGCAAGCATGAGCTTTTAAACTTACTACCTGGGCAGCTTGCACCAAAGTTGTTCAGCAAATAACAGTACCATTGGCGTGACAGAATGAATTAGAAACCTTGTTGTAGTCAAAAGTATAAATAGCTTCAAATTAATTTTTTTTTTCAATGAATTTTTCTTTTCTCTTTCTGGTAGTTTATTTTACTGTCAGGACAATCAGGGAGGATTGTTGCTTCCAAACTTTCTAAAATAACATGGATCCTTTTGAGGCTTTTGCTATGAGCTTGTGATTAGATGGTACATTCTTTTTAGAGGTGGTTTCATTGTGAGATGTTCGTGTTGGTCATCGTAGTTGCCTTCTGCCGTCATTGACTATATACACTGCAGATTCTTTCCTGACTGATGAGAGAGAGAAATGAATAGTAGTAACTCTTTTATACCACATAAATATGGTATTACATCAGTCTTTCTCATACAGGTTATTGTCCTCAAATGACACAAAAAATACATGTAAAGAAGCTGATGTGATTAAGAAACTTCTCGGTTGAGGAGACAGTAGTTGTTCCTAGTATAGTTACAGTTCTGTTCAACAGTTTTTGTGCTCGGTTCTCTTAAAGCCACCTCCTTGGAAAAGCTATCCTAAGGGCATGAATGGTTGCTCACTCAAGTTTTGTTCTATTTGATGTGGTTGTAAGTATTGATTATTCTATGGAAATGAGTTTGTGTGACTGGTTTATTTTCGTACTGTTCATTTGGATCTTACAGTTGATGTCTGCATGTTGCAAAATCATTGTCAAGAGTTACATGAGGTACTTGAATAACAATAATTCTTAGATCTTTCTTTTCACTTTCTGCCTACCTTTGCTAGTACGTCCTCCATTGAATTGACTAATATGCATCGCTTTTCAGTTTACACCTCTATTGTAGAGCGATGCTGAACACTGGTTTCCAAATGCCTGGGTGTATCTCAAGCATCCTGAGTTTGAGTGTTTTGGAAAAGCCTTGTGTGTTCCTTAACAATGAACTGCTCGAAGGCTTTTTTTTTCCCTGAAAATGTTTTGCTACGTGCATCCTCTACCAACTGCTTCCAGAAGGATGGGTGGTCATATTGATTGTAGATTTTTACGTGTTTTAAATTACTGTTATCTTTTTATTCGATGGATGTTTTTGTAACACCTTAAATAGTGAAAAAACATATAAGATATTTGTGATATTCTAGGTCTGAAGACTTGCGCCGTGAATTTGGTCGTTATGGGCCTATAGTTGATGTATACGTTCCACTTGACTTCTACACTCGTCGTCCCAGAGGATTTGCTTATGTTCAATATCCTTTCTTCAGATGGCTGATTAGTGAGGGGTGTTGAAGTTTGAAATTCAAGTTTGTGTAAGAGGTAACAAATCTAAATGAAAAAGCAGTTTACTTTTGTGTTGTATCTAATAAGTGTCTTACTTATATTGTGGTGTTTCATTATTTTTGAAGATTAACTTCTCTCAACTGTTCTTTGCCTTTTTGCAAAACTTAAGTCCAGTAATATAAAAGCTTGCTTATGTCACTGAAATTAATACTATATGATTTAAATGAAAATTTATCACTGACTCAAAATTGTCTAGCACGTTTTTATTATCACTGGTATGTAAGTAAACTTGTGCTTAGCAAACTGTGGCTGGTATTCATTGTTAATTTAACAAATGGAAACTGGAATCACTTGATCAAAATCAGATTGTATAAAAAATGAGGTGAAGTTCTTTCTTTAATATTGTCCCCTAATTTACTGTCCTCTGTTGTTGCCTCAGAATGTAAAGCTGTACAGTAATGGCGACCCCAAAGAGAAAGCATGAAAGAACCTTTAGAGTAGAGTTCAACAATTAAGGCAAGTAGACAAGCCAAAGACCTCTTAAGGATCAGGCTTGAAGAGAAGGGAGAGTTTGGGAAAAGAAAAAATAAAGAAAAGCTGGAAGAAGGACAAGCCATAATGGGAGACAAAGCTTCGGTTTATCTACAAAAGGGGGAAAAGGTTGTTTTTCAAAGTAAAAGATAAAGCCATCTGTCATTTTTGGCCAAGCATCTCATGACAAGTCCTTCTGACAAGCACTTAAAGAGTTAAAGGTCAAGATGAAGTTGAATGGTGGCCAAGATTAAAGGAGTCATACCTGATGTATCCTACAGAATAACAGCTTTTCTTCTGTTTGTCAAGTAAGCAGTAATTTGATGAATGATTCTGGTTTAGTCCATTGACAAAACCTGTAATATTTCTCTTGTGAGTGCTACTGTAACTGTGGTCTTGAGTGAAAGTGCATTCGTTCTTGGTTTATCAAGCTATATACCTACAACACGATAGTTTATTTTCTGCTTAGATGATGCTGATGGTGAACTGAGTTGGTACAAGGAGAAAGGCAATTTGTTCTTTCGGGTCACATAGCTGGAAAAAGGTGTGGGACTTACAGTAGTGGTCAGTCTTGCAGATTAAAATTAGTAATATTTTTGTACTGAACATCTGACCTGACTGAGAGTGTAGGGATTTTAGTGTATGCTTTTATCTCCGGCTGTTGAAGGTCTGCATACGTGTCCATGGCATTACAGAATTTAAACTTAAAGTCAGTTAGTGAAAAAACAGAGAGCTTTATCCCAATCCTAAAATTAATAGACACGTTTTAAATGTTCTGTTGGTATGCCTAAAGTAATTTAAGAATAAGGGTTTAATTTTAGCAAAGTCAGTGTAGTGGAGGGAACTGAATGACCATTAACAAATGTGTTTTGAAAAGGATACCGCTTCTTTTTCTTGCATAAGTACAAGTGGGAGAAGAAAAAAGTTAAGAGTATTGCATAGCAACTGCTTGCTGATGGATAAGTTCACGGTCATATTATGAGACTTTAATTTTATTGTAGGAGTTCTCAGCTGGTGGTTAAATTTTAAAAAAATGAATTTATTAGTGTATACTGTAGCATGACCAAAAGAACTTTAAAAAAAAATCCGTAACAAAAAAACCCCTGTAAAATTATAAAATAACTTTTTTTTTTATTTTAAATGCCAAATCTGTAAACTACTCAAATTCCCAAGTACCTTAACACTCACCACATTTGAAGATGTCCGTGATGCAGAAGATGCTCTCCATAATTTGGATCGAAAGTGGATTTGTGGTCGGCAAATAGAAATCCAGTTTGCACAGGGGGATCGGAAGAGTAAGTGTTTTGCGTTTGTTTTTTTTTTCCATCGGACTGTGATTTTAGCCTTAATGTGTAGTGCCAGGCAATGTTACATGTGTTATTAATTGTTGTGATATGTTCTTACTTGTATATAAACAGCATGTGGATGTTTTGCTTTTTATTCGGTAACTATTAATGACTTGTTTTAATTAAAAACAGATAACTAAGTGTAACAGTCACTTACCACAATGTGATCCATGCTGCTGGCAGAAAATTCTTAAGAGCTTTCTTTGCAGAAATGCATTGTTGAAAATTCTCCCTGTCAAAATGAGCAGCTCAGTTTTAATGCATTGCAATGTTTATATTGTGTTGAAGCGTGTTAGTGATTCTGTGTTGACGTTTCCCCCTGCAGTCCAATTTCCAGGATTGAGGTAACGTCTTAAATTTCACTTGGCTTCAAGATAAAAGTAAATTTTGAGGTATCTCAGTTCAATGTGTGTTAGATTCTGAACAGATAATTGTAAAGAGAACTTAGATTTTTTCCATCTGTAATTCATGTGCATATTCTTAACATATAGGTAGATACTATATAAAAATACAGCATGGTGTTGGTAAGCCTAACACGTACTTTGTTGATCTAAACCAGGACTGTAATACTTATGTGCAGCTTGGGAATAAAACCACTGTAAAGATCTTTCAGTTAAACCTGTCAAAGAAACAACCTAACTGTGCAGGTTTCTCTCAAATACACACGTTTAACTTATCGAAGTCAATGGAAATTGTAGGCTCAGAAGGACAAACTTCCAAATTTCTGAAGAAAAATTAACTAAATCTACCATAGTGTTGTAAACAGCAGCACTTAAAAATTGTAGCCATTTAGTACAGATAGTGTTCATCACAGCATGGTATGTTTAAAATACTGTGAGTGTGATCTTTGGGTTTGAATGAGAACGGGATTCAATGCCAAAGAAAGATAGTGGTGCTGCTTAGAGGAAGTACAACAGAAGACTAATAAGTTCATTCATTCTTAATTGTTTTAATAACTGAGCTACAGAGCGAATGTGCATCACTTCACTGGCAGGGGGAGTACTTCTAGAATCAGACTTCTCTTTGTGTGGCAGCTGCTGCCTTTTAATCATTAAAGAAGACTGGATCAGGTGTAATGTGTGGTGCTGTGTTGGCAAGAAAATAGGTGTTTAATTAATTCCCTGTTAGCTTTCACTTTTTGAGTAAATTCAGGAATGTTAGAATGTTTCAGTCATGGGTTTGGCCTGTCACACCAGTTTCCAGGTGGCCTGAAATCACCTTAGCCAGTTCTTTGCTCTGGTTCTGTGGAGCATTAGTCCTTTCTTACTGGTTTTGGGGGTAGTTTATTTTGTGGTTTGGTTTTGTTCCCACCCCCTGATTTATAAAGCCCACAAGGCTGCATTAATTTTTGTCCATTGATTAAAGCAGCAAAAAGCAAATGCCATCCAGCAATCTCTTACCTGCCCTTTTCATAAACATCTCTGCTAGAACCATGAATTACGTTTTCTGCTAAATACCAAGTATATGGATTAGTAGTGTCACTGAAAGGAAAGCAGGGTGTCTTTTTTAACTTAACATGTTAAATGTTGCTATTTTTTTACAGCACCAAATCAGATGAAAGCCAAGGAAGGGAGAAACCTATACAGTTCTTCTCGTTACGATGACTATGACAGATATAGGCGATCTAGAAGTCGGAGTTACGAAAGGAGACGGTCTAGAAGTCGTTCTTTTGATTACAGCTATAGAAGATCGTATAGTCCCAGAAAGTAAGTGTAGTGTGTGTTTGGCTTCAACTGCACAGCAGTCTGTTGGAGGAGAAATACCACATTGACTATTTAATCGTTAAAGTTTTGAATAATCTTTTTCTATACTCACTTTGTAATTATTTGTGGGAATTACGTATCTTGCATGCTACATCACATTGGAAATATTGAATGAAACGGTTCTGTGCTTTGTTGAAGAGTAACTAAAAGCAAATGCACAGCTTGAAAAGTAATTTATTAAGCATTTATTATATACATAGGTATTTGTCACCGTTTACTTTTTCTGATGTACCTTTTTAGCAGTAGACCTACTGGAAGACCTCGTCGTAGCAGAAGCCATTCGGACAATGATAGGTAAAGTACTTTTTACACCCTTTAAATTGAAAACTTAGATCACTGTATTCCTTTAACTATAGGTTTAAAAAAAAGTTTCTCCTGAAAAAAACGGTAAACAATTTTTAATGTACTAGATGTGTAAGAATAGTGTTTTTACATTCAAATCTCCTCTCTCCCCTTTATTCTGATAGGTTCAAACACCGCAATCGATCTTTTTCAAGATCTAAGTCCAATTCAAGATCACGATCCAAGTCACAGCCCAAGAAAGAAATGAAGGCTAAATCACGGTCTAGGTCTGCATCTCACACCAAATCTAGAGGCACCTCTAAAACAGATTCTAAAACACACTATAAGTCCAGCTCAAGATATGAAAAGGAGTCGAGAAAAAAAGAACCAGCTAGATCCAAATCACAGTCAAGATCACATTCTAGATCTAGGTCAAAATCCAGATCAAGGTCATGGACTAGTCCCAAGTCCAGTGGCCACTAACAGTGTATCCATGTTGGTTTTAGGCATGTAAGATTCATTTACACACAGTTCAGTTTACTTAAATTATCAGGAATATGATGTTGCAACAGTGCTAAAAAATATTTTCTTTGTCAGTTTTCCCTGTAGCCTACAATGGTTAAAATTAAAACAGTGTTGGGAAGCCACTGAGAGAGAGAGAGAGAAAGAGAGGGAGAGAATGTCCACTTGGTTAAATGTCATGGGCAGCTACCAATTTGGTTGTGGTGTCTCTATGTATATTTTTGTAAAGATTTGCATTTTTAAATGCTTAGATATTGGTGATGACTTGATTGATCGTAACTTGCAACATTGTCCTATTAAAAAAAATGTCATACCCGTAGAGAAATTGGTACCAGTTTGTGCTGAACAGTTAAACCGACTGTTTAACTTGTTCTTTAATACTAAACTTTTTGGGATAAAATGGAAAAACTGGACAGCTGTAGTGCAACACTGGCTGCCAGGAGACGCAGGCTGACGATTTTCCGTTGTTCGAAGGCAGGTTTCCGTGTTCTCCGAGCCCACTGACACCAGTAGGTTGGTGAATAGAGCTCTATGGAGAGATGGGGTATTTTTTTTAATTTTTTTTTTTTGATATTTCTCTTGAACCCTGCCATCTGGAGGGATGGTACTAACATTGCATGGACTACACGGGGAGAGAGTCGGTCTTGGAAAGCTCGTTCAGAGCCTGTGCAGTGTCGGGACATGTCAGGATAGAGGCTTCACTGCTTTTGACCTGGCTGCTAGTACTAAATGTGTGAGGAAAAACAAACCCACACCTTGAAATGGAAAATTAAATTCCAATTTCAGCAAACGGCAGAGCAACTAAATATTAGGTTGTGTGTACATTTTATGCAGTTTTTGTATCTATTCTAAATTTTAGTGAGCAGTTAACCATAAAATTACTTAGTTTTCCTGCTGTTAGATACCAGTAGATTGTTTCGAGTCGTGTGTGTACAGTATATAAGAACTAAACTTTTATGCCAATGACTCCTGTGGTTAGTTGGTGTCTTCATAGGTATAAAACTGTAGCCATCTCTCTTCCTGAGTAACAAAGACTTGCTTTTACACATTAAAAAAGTATTTGGTCAAGCAAGTCTGAATCACTTCTTCCTCAGAACGGATAGTGGTTTGGTTACAAGATTTCGTTTTACTTAAGAACAAATGTTTGAAGTTGGATATGAACAAGAGCTGCATCTCTAGCTATTTAGTTTATCACTAATACAGTATATTTAGTAAATTGAATGTGAAAAATAACAAAACCAGTGTGTAATCTTACCAGTATTTCTCTAGAAGGCAAGATACTTTGTTATGAAAATGGCTTTTGGCGTGTTTTTTTTTTCTCTACCTTCAAAAGCCAGCATCAAACACCTGGTGTTCCTTGCTGTCTTATGTAGTAGCGTATAAAGACATCGATTTCACAAAATTCCTTTTTAGAGAAATATTTTAGGGTTTTTGGTTTTAGTGTTTCCAGCAGGGCCTTTGAAGAAACACAGACGGCTTTTAAATATTGGCGGTGGAACGTGCTTAGGGGGTTGATTCTAGAACCTTTGTACATTTGATAGTATTTCTAACTTTTTTTCTTTACTGTTTGCAGTTAATGTTCATGTTCTGCTATGCAATCATTTATATGCACGTTCCTTTAATTTTGTAGACTTTCCTGGATGTATAGTTTAAAAAACAGCAAAAAGTCTATTTAAAACTGTAGCAGTAGCGTGCAGCTCTAGCAGAGGAAAGTTGTGGGATTAAACTTTGTATTTCCTTTCTTATAGAGGCTTCTAAAAAGGTATTTTTATATGTTCTTTTTAACAAATATTGTGTACTACCTTTAAAACATCAATGTTTTGATCAAAATAACTAAAGACCCAGCTTATTTTCTGCTTGCTGTAAATTTAGCAAACATGCTGTAATAAAAAAATGAAGGAAATACTGATCCACTGGAATTATTGTAGCTTTAGAATTTGACTCCAGAGCATGGTTAGGAGTAGAGCTATGCACCCCTTATGGAGTAAAATCCTTACTATGGTATTTCAGTAAGGTCAGGAATTTATCATTTAATGTCTGAATAAGTATCATTTCACATTTTTAAAGGGGTACTAGACAAAATAAGATTGATAAGCATATGTTTTAGTCTAATATATTGACATTTCTTTTCCGTTAACATTCATTATTGCTGGATGAACTACCCTGTGGTTATAATTTGGATATCATTAGCCAGGCTATAAACTCCTTAAAATCAGGAATTGAAGATTCCTAGAGAACCAAATTTCTATTATCACCTTCTCAAATTATATTTGCCGTATCACGAGTCACGCCAGCGGTGGCTCTCTAGGAGATGGCAAAGACTTTAGGTGTTTAGAACCTGGGCTGCCTCCTGGCACTCCTGGTATTTACAACTGGTTCTTCTTAATGCCACTGAAGAAAAACAACTCTGAAAAGCACTTAATTGCTTTGAGAAACCCCCTCTTACATTTCATAAGCTGAGCTGTGATTATCTTGTAGTATGAAAGTGGTGTATAAGAGCAGAAAAGCCCACCCTTTCTCAGCTTTCTTAAAAGAATATAGTCTTCAAGACCAAAAGCCCACCTGAAAACGGTCCAGCCGACTGTGGTGTGGGAAGGTGCGGGTCTGTGTTTTTGTCAGCAGCCTCCGAGGCCTTGCTGTAATTAACATTCTCGTTAGTCCAGCCAGAGTTGGAGCTGGATAAGTGGGGAGGAGGGAGGAGAAGGTCTTTGTGTCCAGGCTGAGGTTCTAATTTGAGACTGCGGAGTAAGAGTTAACGATACCTTAACTATTTTGTCAGCATGTCCTTATAATGTGTGCCTCAACATTTATGTATAGCACAGTTTAAAATTCTTTTTTTTTGTTTTGAAAATCCAATTCATTGCAAGTATAATGTAGTATCTGACAGTTCTGATGGTTCTTTCTTTCTCTCCCAGAGGTAGGACTAAACTTTGACTTGACTTGTGTATATGAACAAGCCAGAAAAGCCGAACACAAACCCACGATGTTTCAAGAGTGCATGAATAAAGATGTTGTCCTAGTTCTTGCTCCCATGGAAAAATTGTGAAGAAGCTGTTCTGTGGGCCTTTCAGTTGGGGACGAGTTAGCAGGATGTGGCCAAAAGGGCAGGGAATGTTTACGCATTCACGCAAGTCAAGCCACAGCCCATCTAGATAAAAACATCTCCCTCCCTCGAGGCAGGAAATCCTAATCCTGCCCTAAAAAAAAAAAAAAAAAAAAAACACAAAAACCAGCCAAGAATTAAAAAATAAAAAGCAGTAGCCTGTTTTGTGCGAGCTCCCTGCAGGTTATGCACAGCTGGAATGCAAGAACATACGCAGGCTACAAAAGATCATGTCTAGGCATCTTTCTTTTGGAGTCTCAAGAACGGTGGGAAATCTGTTTTGTTTTTTTGTTTTTTTTTCTGTGGTAAACTATAGATATTTTTTTTTTTGTAATTCCTGCAAAATTTGTAGAATTGAAGTAGTGTGTAAAAGCGGAAAAAAAAAAAAAATCTGCTGAAAAGTAATGGCCATGCTCCAAAATATCTGCAGCATTAATTATCCATTTATCTCAGCAGTAACAGAAGGCTCTATTGGAACTTCTTTTTCACCAAAAGTCTGTGCACCCAACCGATAATTATAAATCTTTAAAATTTAGTGGTCGATAGCTGGGTGTTTAAATTAGGGCCTCTTATAGACTGGTCTCTGGAAGCTAAATGTTATCCTTTCTATGTCTTTTAAAGATGTTTAAATGTACAGTATAATGGCTTTAATCAAAGTGGAAATTTTAAATGTTATTTTGAGCTCTCTTCTTGGAAAGAGCTTTTTTTTTTTCTTACTGTTTAGTCTGGGGTAACAGCTTGAAAAATATGTTCAGAGAAGGGCAATTGGATCAACATCTTGATCTTTGACAGGGATGTTGCAGATGATTAACATTTGGAAGTACAAAGGGATGAATTTACACATTTTTAGGACATAATCACCCATTAATAATTGCTGGTTTTCTCCATTTATCTTGTAACTTGCTTAAAAAGTCTGTAGTCCATTTGCTATAATATTTGTCTAAAGATGCTCTTACTGATGAGACTATTCTAGGAAGGGAAGACTCTGTACCCTGTAGTGTGTTTGATCAAAAGATGCTGATGTTTTATTCATACACATCCTTTCTTCTTGAGTTTTGTGTTCCATCTGTGCAAATAACCCTGTGAATTGGGAATAAAATGTACAAGTTTTGACTATAACTTGAGAGCACCTTCTGAGTTAATTACTGCAGCTGTAGCCTGGTGGAGACTTGGTCCTGGAGATGCCCCAGGAACGTCCTGCCAGCCCCTTCCAGCCCTGCTTTTGTCTTGGTGAGTGTGAATTTTCCAGTCCCGTGTTCCCAAATCCCCAACCAGGCTGAGGAAAAAGAGCTGAAGAAACTCTTTATTGTAAAGCATTTTCCACCTTTGCTGATGCTGGACTTGTGCCAGGGTTCCCAGGTTCCTGTTTCTTGCCAGATAAAGATAATAGTAAAGAGTTTCTTGCAAAAGGAAAGGCTATGGGTAAGTTAAGGATATGAAGAGAGGTATTTAAATACATGAATGAGGGTTTTGAACTGTCAAGAGATTTATATACAACTCTTTAAGCTGCCAAAAAAAATCCTGCTTTTCTGTTACTATCTTAAAATAAATAGATGCTTTTAGGGGTTGAAAATAGTTTATTTAAATTTTTATCATTTCCAATTTGTACATACAAAGTAATTGACAATTTGAAGTTGAATTTCTAATACACAATTGTAAGTGGGATAACAGCTCATTCACTGGGGAAGGTCCAGGTCACAAAGTCATTGAGTTTAAAGATCGCCAATTTCATCTTATTTGGAGCAAGAGATTTGTAAACATTCAAACCAGCTGCCAAGGCATTTTGAATGTACAGAAAGACATCTCAGAACATCTCACAATCCACAGAACTCCCTCTCAAGTTAAAGCACTTCTTATTTTAGTAATTACTGTATTTTTAAAAAACTCTGGATTTTGTTATCACAGTTCAGTTGTTTCCATTATGGGTCAACTGAATTGTGACAGTGCTGAAAGCTGCCCCTGGCAACTGCCCTGGTTTTGTATTTTATTCTCTATTTTTATTTTAGCAGCTAGTGGGACAAAATAATGTTGTAGCATTGATTCACTTTAGAAAAAAAAAACACCAATTCATCAAGCACCCAAACTCAGCCATTTGTACTTTTTTTTTGTGAAACGTCCAATTTTTTAAACACCTTAATATTTTTTCATGGTTTAACACACACCTCTCCTGTACATTCTGAACATGAGGATCTTCAACTTGAGCAGCTTTGCTTTTTTTTTATTTTTTTTATTTTATTAAAAAATTCTAAATAAGCCTCTTTTGCACTGAGTTTACTTTAAAAATGAGCTCACAACAACGTGCATATTCACTGTACGTTAAGTGCAAGGGCACAGCCACAATTATTTAGTTTTTTTTTTTTAACAAAATATTTTTTTTTTTAAATCAGGCCATGTACTCCACATGGTCATCATACATTCAGCAGTTTTGTACTAAAAAATACTTCTGTGCAGGAAAGCCCAGCATCAATTTACATATGCTACAAAGTTTTACATTTATTTACATGGCTCTGTCTTCCCTATGAAAACATTTTAATACCTGCCACAAGCTACTGTAACTCACAACAATTATTACAGGGTACCCAATTTAAGACCAGCCTAAGTAACTACTCCACCTCTTTTACAATTTTAAAAACTGGTATAAAAATCCATCAGTGCAATTGGTGTGCAAATCGGGAGGGGGTTAGCTTTTTTTGGCAGTCATCTGGCAATGCAGTGTCATGGGTTGGCACCATCTGACTTGGGATGATGCCCACAGAGCATCCTGAGAGCTGGAGAGCGGCAGTTCCAGGACACGCACCAAGATGTTTCCCACATCTAAATTTTAGTCACAGGCTTTAAACACTCATCTGCCGATTCAAGGGTGTCTAATCAAGCTCTCTAGAGAATAATTTCTGTGGTTTACCTAGTCCTAGGTGGAGGTCTGCTCTGCAGTTTTTATTTAACTAGCTAATTTTACACAAGTTTGAAAGGCAGCAAAGTACAAGACTAAAGCTTTCAGTGCATTTTTTTTCCAGTTAATGCTGCATTAAGTTAGGGAAAAGCTGATTTTCTAACACCACACCAAAAAGCAGTCACAATTCCAATTTGACAGTCCCACTTTTGTAATAAATGGCAACTGTTCAGGATTTGATTAGATTGATTACAGAGAAAATGGCAGAGGTTGGAACAAGGTGATCTTTAAAGTCCCTTCCAACCCAAACCATTCGATGATTCTATGAAAATACCTATTTCACAGTGAACACAGCACACAACTTTTGAGGTAAAAACATAAGGGGAATGTAAACTTCCAGCCCCTTCTCTTCCAAGTGACTTAACTACATGCAGCAACATCATCTGGTTCTCTGGGGTTAGGAACAATGCTTCTCAAATTTGAAACCCTGTAAATTTTAAATAACTTTAAAAATGTGAAAAAGTTACATCTCAAGCCTGGACTTTGAGTAATGTTTTAAGCTGAAATGTCATTATTTCTTTATCAGAAGGTTTAAAAGGAACGGGTACCCAGTGGCTTGGTGGCTTAGGAAGAACACTTGGTGAGGGTGGCTCACTGAATTTTGCTCCAGCGTAGTTCTGGTTGGTCTGAGGTGCGAAAAACAGGTTGCGATTTGATAAAGTAGGACTCCAATTTTGATTATTGGGGAAGTGAACATTGTTCTTTCCCCCTTTTTGCATGGCCTGCCATGCTCCAGGTGATGAGTTGCATCCGTGTCCTCTTTCTTTCTTCATACAGGTCTTCATCTGCGAATTCTGGTCTTTGTTCTTCTGCCTGTTTTTAAGTTGTTGATGGTTCTTGGTGGTATTTCTAGACTGGGGAGCTGGAATGTTGAATCTTTCTCCACCACCCATCTTCAACTTAAATGTCACCTGTAAAAACAGGGGAAAAAGTCGGTGGAGCTTGCATTACTACTTTATTTTTTTTCTTAAAAACATTTCAGAGAATTTTTAGATTCTAAGCAAGGGGACTGAAACCAATCTAACCAGAACTCATTGAAAGTATTGTTCTTTTCTCTTTTACTGGATACCACTTCAAAAATAACCACTAACTTAGCTGACGCACTCACGAAACCTGAATTATAATGCAGTTTATCTTCTGCATGGGAGATTACTGACTCTACAATGGCTTGTTTTAACAATTCCACTGCTGCCAGCAAGTCACAGAGCAATCCATCCCTCAGGAACTGCACCTCAATAGTCACAGCTTAGACTACCTAGTTATGAAAACACTGGCCCCTCCACACAGCCTACCCGCTAAATAAATCCCTTCTTTTGTCCTTAGCACAAGGCGTTACTGGAAGAATATGAAAAACATGTTGCTCCTAAATTTAAGCTGTTAGTATTCAATCCTCAAGACATTTAAAGCAAGCTTGTTTCACCTTGTTTGCAGTGATAAAGCCACTCCCCAGTCTTTTGGTAAACCGAAGAATTATTCTGATAAACCCAATGTGAACTGAAAACCAATCGCAAATGGAAAGCAGCCATTTATAACTGAACTTCCCAAGCAGTCAGCCAGATACTGTCCCACCTTCCTGCTGAGTCTCTGATGCTATAAGATTCCTCTCCTACCCCCTTTACCTTTCAGTTGTTTTCTCAGATTCCACACTCTCCAATTCTTGCCCCCTTTCTTGTGTCCAAGCCTGGAAAAGTCGGTGCTGCCTTTTGCTGGACTCCTTCCTTTGGCTAGGAATAGAAGTTCTCATGGGCTGACCTGCTGTTTTCAGCCAGGGAGCCGAGCCCAACATCGGATTCTCGGCACAGAAGCTCCAAGGGAGAAGTCCCGCTGCATAAATGAGAAAGTAGTTTGAACTCAGGTAAAGGAAACAATTGCTCCTCTCTCAAAATAAGCTGAACTAATTCAGAGATTTCATAAAGTCTCTTACTTGGGAAAGATGACAATATCTTTAAACAAAAGAAGTAAAAAAGTAGTATTTATCTTTATTTATATAAACTTCACCATTCTACTTAGTATTTCACAAAGAGGAGCGTTTTTATCATCCTATATATCGCTCCAAATATTTTCATTAAGGCAAGCAAGAACCTTACTTTTTTTTAATGGGGGAACAAAATCAAAATACAACGGAAAAATACTTTGAGATGAGTTTTTAGACAGCTAGCGCTCCAATGTATTACTCCTGAGCACAAAGAAANCCTTTGTCCGGGGACCGGCACCCTTTGTCCCGTGGCTGGACCCTCCACCGGGCACGGCCTGAGGGTCCCCAGACTGCGCTCCCCAACCCCCCGGCCACGCAGCCAGCTTTTCTCCCCACCCCCGCTCAGGGAATTAGCATAACAAAAGGGGAGGGACGGTGGGCGGCTGCGCCAGCTGCCGCTTGGGGCTTCAAAGAGATAAAATAAATAACAAAAAAACCGGCCCCTTCGGCTGTAAGAGGGTCCTCGGGAGCGGGGATTTACCGAAAAGCGAACAAAGAGCGAAATCCAGCCCCGTAGAGATCCCCCGCAGCTTCCCGATCGCCTTAAGGGGTATCTGGGAGCGAGGGGCTCGTCGAGCCCGAACCCCACACCCACATGTGTTTTCATAAAATATTTTTTAAATTTTAAATTATTAAAAAGAATTCAGAGGTATTTTCAATGTCAAACTGTAAGGAAATGCATGAAAGGAAAATCTTCCACAGTTTTAAGCCGCTGTTGTGGGAAGGGACTTGGAGCTGCCAAGCGCCTGGCGATGGCCGCTCTTGGTGTTCATCTTCACATCCTCATATTTTGCCTCAAGGGGTCATTTACACCAAAAACCACGAGATTTTATGTATAGAGGCTGAGTGAAAATTCCATAAACACAGGAAACCTCCACGCTCTACAGCGAGCTCTGGCTCCTGTCACCCTTGAGGGGCCAGTCAAGCACTGTGCGCCTCATGAAGGATGAATAAAGAGGAATTTCAAAAGAAAACACAAAGCAACTAATACAATTTAATCAACTCTGGGGCAGGGAAAAGTAATTACAAACAACACAAAGATTCAAAGTTTTGATTTTCAGGTACAGATACCTCAAAGACCTCACTGAGGTGCTCCACATTTATAGCTACAAAATGGAAAAATTACTCTTTCCTCCTTTATCTATAAACCATTTAAACCAGACCTGGTTTCTGACTAACCAGCACCTGGTTCTACAGGGCTCTGACCCATCCTAGCGTCTTCAGGCACTCTTGGGACAAAAGGCAAGTCCTCAAAGGGAAGCTGCGTCTTTAAAAAGTTTGTGTTTCATTATGCAGTGTTACTGAAAAAAAAAAAAAAGACATGCTACCTTTTAATATACAAAATGTGTTGACATAATCAAGCCCAGACCTTTGTTCATGTTCTTTATTGTATGTTGCACAAACCAAGCTGAGATTAATTTGTTTTCCTCCCTTTGCTCCCTATTTCCTGGCACTTAATGTTATGGCTGAGATCCTTTTAGCAGCTTTCATTTAGATAGAAGCAACTGTATCTGCTGTAACCAAACACTCGAGCCTTGAAATTCCACTAATAACCTCAAACAACTCTCCTATAATGCACGCCAGCAGATTTTTGCTTTGGTTCTATCTTTAGCGTGTTTATATCTGCTAAAACATCATCTTAGCTCAGTGTGCAGATGTTTTTAAGTCGGGACACGCCACTGATATTTAGAAATGGCATTTTACTGGCTGCACATGTGCTCTCTTGTCTGGGGAACAGAACATCCATGTACTTTTCAATTCAGATCAAGGATGACACAAGGTCTGGCAGCTTTTCCTCGCTATCTTTTAGATACTTCAAAAAACACATCTTGTCTTTCAGAACTGGTTTTGGGGTCAGGCTGACACATTTAGCCAGAGCCACAGGAGAGCAGGAAATGTCAGTGATAAACCAGTCTTTGTGCAGAAACTCACTGAAAAAGACCAGGAAACCAGATGACCGCTACAGTAAATTGTGTCGTTCAGAGTTCAAGTAGGAACACAAGGGGATTTTTAAATCAAAAGGGCAGGCAGTTCAGAATATCCAAAACACTACAATGCCCAACTTGCAAACAAAGACAAAGTTTCTCATGCTTCATGCTTCAGCTGCTAAAGCCTTGGGCAGGTTTCCTCTCCTGCAGCGGAAGAAGGGGAGATATTTATTGTGAAGGTGGTGAGAGCCTGGCCCAGGCTGCCCAGAGAAGCTGTGGCTGCCCCATCCCTGGAGGGGTTCAAGGCCAGGTTGGAGGGGGCTTGGAGCAACCTGGTCTGGTGGGAGGTGTCCCTGCCCAGGGCAAGGAATGGCACTGGGTGGTCTTTAAGGCCCTTTCCAACCCAAACCATCCTGGTGATTCTATGATTCCCAGAGCTATGTTAACCCTGACACATCAAGATGGTTTGGGTTGAAGACAGCACAGACTCAGTCCCAGGGTTCAGTCTCTATCCCTTATTACTAGGACCTGAGAGCCCCTACTCTACTCCCTCAAATAATGATTTTTAAACCCTCATTATTTTTTTCAACACAAGACTTCCCGTTCCAAAGCCTATGGCACGACATGTACCTCAGTTACTCAGGGACAGACTGTCTCAGCAGAGGGACATGAGGTGGCTCAAGGAGCAAGCTTGTCCCCACCAACTATGCCATGCAGCCCTGCATCTGCTGAAGACAAGGCCCAAGGGACAGTGCCCTCCAACGCACTGCTTGAACCTCTAAACCTGACATTGCTGTGCATTGCCATATGGCGGCACAGACTCAGTGACCTCAGCTCCACGACACCTTCGCAACATATTCTTATAACCTATTGTATGTGTTTTTTTCTATTGTGCAAGTGTTTGCTCGGTCTGGATTATTCTGCTTCCTCCAGGTAATCTAAGGCTGACTGCAATAACTACTGAGTTTCCTCATGTTCCCAGTGAGCCAGGATCCACATTACTCAAATCCTCCTCTCACCCTCCACCACACTTGTGCTGCCACAGTGACAGCAGCTCAAGCTTTTCCCTTGCCACTATTATCTTCTGTTCAGCATCTCCATTCCCTCTCAACGCAAGCGATAACACCAGCCCAGGGCAGCAGCTCCATCTGTGCTGGCTCCACAACAACCAACAATTTGCATAGAACTTCCAGTGAAGACAAACTCCTCAGAGCTTCATTAGCCCCAAATTGAAACGCTTCCAGCTGTGATCGAGATGGATCCAACCACGTACGGATTCATGCCCAGGCGTTTCGGTGGAAACACCCACTGGTGGATGCTGCAGGAAGTAAGTAGCACAGATGAATCATTTGTTAAGTCAATAGTGAACCATTGCCCCAGTTTTATTCCATGGATGACGAGCTTCCGCTGGTACTTGATTCTTAGAGCCATAAAAAGTAAACACCTTGGGGTTACTAAGAGTCCCATGACACACTTGAAACTAGTTAGATGTTTCCTTCAGAGCCAAACATTAACTGGGGTAACAGTCTACCTAAGTTTTCCTTGTGTGGGAAATGTGTTGAGTTTGTATTTTCTTAAAAATCTGCATGAAAGTATTGAGGACACAGTAACACTTAGAATATCCTTTATTCTATTCGGCAGAGGACCTCTGTTTCTCAATCAAATAAAGCCTAGGAAATCCATGGCAGTGATCTACAGGAACTAGGTGGATATTTGAATCTCTCTAGAGTGAAGAGAGAAGAGGTACAAGGCAAGCACCTCAGCAATTCAATAAAACTAGGTACTTTAATTGCTTAAAGCTCCTTGTAAGTTTTATCGTTGAATAAAGCAGAGGCAGGATACTTTCTATGTAGAGATTAATTAAGCCAATGTCCACCAGTACCCAAGTTGCGTCATCTCCAGAATAAGTTTCCTCCTCTGCATTCTGAAACCAGTTAGATGCTCAGGAGTGTCTCTGAGAAGGAATCTTCCTTGCGTGACTTCAGTGTGCACACACTTGTGTATGTACACTTACACCCAGAACAACAAACTTAGCACCGAGAGTGAAAACACTACGGGCACACAGGGCTCCCTGAAGATCAGTTGCCCAAGCCCTGAGCCTTATGGCCCAGGGGGGTTTAAAGGGCTTGTGCTGCAGCAGCTTCATTACAGCTGATTTCTGAACTTTGGAAATAAAAGCACATCCAGGTGTGACTCTCTGCTCACACCCTGTATGTTTTCTGTCTCAACAGCTCCCTGTGCAAACCTGCACCAGCTCTGAGTCACTAAAGCCTGCAGGAGCCTTCAGCCCGTTCAAATCAATCTGCTTGATTCACATCCCATCAGCAGGAAAAGTGTTTGCACCCTCAACACGCCTCAGGACACGAGGGAGCAGAGGTGGTTTTCCAGCAGGACAGCTCACCCAGGGCACAGCACAGCCTCACGGGGACCCAGGGCAAACTCCTCAGGTGAGTCCTGTTTCACTCACCTGAACTATCCTGTGCAGAAGACAATAAGGGTGTTTTTTTTCTGAGTGTTTCCTCCAAGAGTGCAGTATAAAGTCACTCTGTCTCGCTCTGATTCACACCTTATCACCATGAGCTGTGCCTCCACCCTCAGCACTGTCTGGGCCGCTCCGTTTTCAAATTCAGCCCCAGCACACACCAAAAGTCAGAGAAATAGAAGCAAGTCACTGTCCTCCCACAAAGCACAGCCAGGCTTTCTGCAAGTGCCAGTGACTAAGTGCCCCATCACATGAGCTATGTCCTAACAGCAGCCCCAGGGGTTGTTCCCTACTGCTCTGGGGGCAGAGACACTACTCCTGAGCAAGACGAGGGGTGATGGCTTCAAACTGGGAGAGGGGAGATTGAGATGAGATCTCAGGAAGAAATTCTTTGCTGTGAGAGTGGTGAGACCCTGGCCCAGGTTGCCCAGAGAAGCTCTGGGTGCCCCAAAAGCAGAACATGACCTTCATGGGAATGTAAAACTGATCACTGCTCCCAGCAGCTGACCCTGGGTACCGGGGGTTTCCGAAGCAAGGCTGCTCACAGCTGTGTTAGCTGCAGCTGGTGTCAACGGAAAAATCTAAGCTAGAGGGGAACAAAAAGCCCTTCCATTACAGAATTCAGCCTTTAAGAGCTTGCTCTTACTCTGGCAGGACAATTTTGCTACAAAAGAGTGTCCAGAAACCAAATGACAAGCTTCTAGCTGTGCAGCAGTAATACTGTTTTTTTCTTTATAGCACATGCTCCTCTGACAGAGCAGCAGCTCTCACTGTGGATGGAGGAAACTTGGGTCTACATTTCACAGGATCCTACTGGACGTGAAGCTGTGACAGAGCAGGGAATATTCTGGGTCTGAGTGCTGCTTTTCTAACTCAGGACTGGTAAAAATTATCTTTCTGTATTTCACAAGTTCTTTACAGTTTCATAATTGTTCTTGCAAAGGAAAAATTATCAGGAGCTGAAATAGAAGCTGTTATTTTTTGTGACAGAGCTGATAACCTGCCTCTTCCCCTTTGCTTATACAATAGTGTGTGAGGCCTTTCATCTTTATTGTGGTTTCCTTGCATGAGATCCAGAGAGGGGTGTTCGGAAAAACCCAGCCCTGAGCAGCATGGGAAGGCTCAGATGAGTCCCAGATGTTCTCAAGCGCCCCAGCAAAGGGGGAAAAACCCTCTCCCCATCCAGGGGCCGAGAGGAAGCGCTGGGTTCCCAATTCTGCCTATTTCTCAAGTGTCCGCAGGCCGATGTCCCCGCGAGTGTCATGGACTCCCCTGGAGAGGGCAGCCGAGCATTGCTGAACGGCTGAGCGCCAGCTGCTGGGAAACTCCTGAGCCACCAGTAATGGCAGAGGGGACACGAGTGAAGCAGAGGTTTAGGGAGCAGGAGGTGTAATTGCTGTACAAAAGCACCACAAACCTATTGAATGGGGGGAACCGGGATCCACACAGGAGGGAAGGTTGAGTTCTCACTTGGGAGAAGAAAGGTTGATGATTGTGGCTGCTCTGTAGGATGTTGGAGCAGGACCTGCTGTGGGGCAGGCCAAGGAGCACAGCCTTTCCTTTGCAGCCAGCACAGCATGTGCTCCTCACTACACGTTGTATGGTCATTACCCAACCATAATGTGGTCAATTCCTTTGGGATTTGGGGCAAACGTGCCTCTACCTGCTGACACGGAGCCTTGAGTAACAGGAGATACTCTCCCATCACAGTGCTCTGGTGTCCCCTGCCAGATGTCCCTGCTTTCCAGCAGCAAGAGCACAACCTGCAAATAAGGAGCTCCAGGCCACTGCTGCTCAGCAGAGGGGAAGAGGAGAGCAGAGAGCAGGTAGAGTGGAGACCTCAGCCTCTGCAGCCTGCGTCCAGCGCGACCACAGGGGCATGATGATGTAACTTCAGACCTTAAGCCATTTCCTTTTCCTTCCACTTGCAAAGAGAAAATCACCTTGTTCTTCTGGCATTAGCAGAACGTGTTGTGCACAGAGAAGTGACGTGCCCACTTTCTGGGGCACAGACTGGTGCAGTTTTTGCTGTTGGTGGTGTGAGGCAAGCACACAGATGGCAGATTTCTGAGCTTGCCTCAGACCTGCCCGCAGGTAGGTATATCCAGGTTTTTCGATGTCTGCCTTCTAGCTCTTTTCCTTCCCCTCCTCTTCCACTTCCCAAGAGAAATCAGGAAAAGACCCTGAATGTCTCTTGCCTCAAACACTGCGGGAAAACGGAGGAAATGGAGGGACTGAGGAAATTATTTCAGGGAGTCGGAGAGTTAGGCTGGTTGTGAGATGTGGCACTAGCAGCCAGAAGCAGAACACGAGACCCAGAGGGGAAGTGGGGAAGGAGAGAAAACCTGACACACGTTCGCTGAAAGAATGCGAAAGAGAGCAAGAAACCAGGGGAAGGATTTGCACCAATGGATTTCCAGCTCGGGGGAATAAAACAGAATGGTAACGGAAAACCCAGATGAGAGCAGGAGCAATGTGAAAGGAGAGGGAAGCGGGCGCCGTCTGCAGCTGCACAAACTGCCCTGAGAGCTGGAGAGATGGGAAGCCCCCAGGCAACCCCAGCCCGCACCGCCAGCGAGAGGAGGTGAGTGGTTTGCGTTTGCTGACCCGTGGGGACATCCTACAGCCAAAGATCCTTTTTCTTGCAGTAAAACACATCGTTCCTTTGAGCCCATGGTGCTGACATGCAGGCAGGCAGACTGGGGAGACTCTGCCACGCACGGGGAGGATCACACGGGGAAATTCCCAGTGTTATTCAGGATAAACTGCAATGCCATGTGTAACAAAGGGTGGAAAAATTGTTTTTTAGGATGGATGCTTTCTTAATGAGAACACAGAAGGTAAGTGTTTAAATAGCAGACTGGGGACTAACTCTTTACAGCTGGTTTTAGAAAATAATAACGTTGGATATGTCAGAGCTATTTCCAAATGTCTTGCAAGGATGAGTACGATGCTGAGCTCTCAAGCTGAGTGTTCTGCAGGAGTTAGTGTGTATTCTTATTCCAGTTCTGGTGGGTTTGGTGGAGTGAGAGAAGCTCTGTTCTGCCATGCTTTGTACCCAAACGGGCATTCACGGTGCTGCTATGCACCTACACAGCCCTGTGCTTCGAATGCTGTCACCCCGAGCAGTCACACAGGGACAGAACTGGACTCTGAATAGAAATAAAGCATAAAATCTTCAGTGTGGCATTTGTGCCAGACAGTTATTACATGAGGGAGGTAACTCCTCTTGGCATTATTTAATGTAGTTGGAGGGATAAACCGGGCTGAGCAGCTAGTTCCAAAATACTGGCAAAACTTCTTCTGCAACTAAAACAAGAAATCATGTACAAACTGAAATATTTGTAAAGCAAAAGAGATTTTGCTTTTTCAGCAAGTGAAATTTCCAAGCAGTAATGACAATTTTTGCATAAATCACTTGTTCGTACTAGGTGATCACTTAAGACATTTTATTTTATTGTAAAGATCAAATCTCTCAGAAATTCTGGTGACAAAATATTCAAGACCAGGGCTTTCAGAGTGCTGCAGGCACATTGCACTGGCTGATTGCAGCCAGAAAATGTAATTTTATGTTATCTAAGCAGCCGATATGTTAACTTATTAATCATAAGGATTCAGAGATGTCTCCGTAAATGAAGAAACCATCCCAAGTGTTATCAGAAAGGGTGCTGCTGCGTTCAAGGCAGTGTATGTCTGACAGCTGAAATCCATCGCAGCGGTGCACTGAAATGGAAAAGGAGTTTTTCACGTGTAGATTTAATATCCGCCGAAGCCAGTGGGGTTATTAGGCTGGAGTGAGTGGGCTCACAAGCAGATCTAATGAGGGAGAAAGGTTTCTCTGCTGCTTCTGGGCAGACTTTGCAGCCCGTGAGGCTGTATCAGAAATATATTGCATTCCCAAATGTCTTATCTGCATTTTGTTCTGCTGGGCTCCTTGTTCATTCAGTGCGTTGCTTCCATTTGCTGCCTCCCGCGGCTCTGCTATTGTTATTGGCACCGTCTGGGGGTTTCGCCATTGCAAGAGACAGGGTTTCCATTGCTTTATTTTTCAGAATATTCCCCATCCTGGGAGATCCTGCTGGGAGGAGGCACTTTGCTGTGCTGGGAGGAGAGTTAATCCTGTGCAGAGGGCTCCTGCTCAGCTCCTGCAGCTCTCAGGGACCCTGTCCCTCTGTGCCGCAGCCTCCTGGCTCCGAAGAAGGGCGAGAAGCCCCTTCACTCTTTCTTGCTGAGCTGAAACATCAGCCTGGTGGGCACGGACCCCGGGCTGCTTGTGGTGGGGATGCACAGCTGTGCCCGGGGCTGTAATTCACAGGGAGGTGGAGATGCTGCCCCTCGGAAGGGGGTTTCCACCCTGGAAGTGGGACTTGCCCCATGGAGGATGCTGTGGATCAGCTCTCCCTGGGGATCCAGGTATGGGCTGGCTTGTTTCCCAGGAGCTGAGTCGTGCAGGAGGCAGTGGGCATGAACAAACAAATGGTTGAATCCAGGAGCCCATCTGACAAGACAAAAATGTCCCCTGGGCAGGAAAAATCAACCTTATGTCTAAAAAAACCAAAGGGACAGGCAGTGCAAGGAAAGGGACTTTTGGCACCGTGTTTTCACTCTCTGGAGCCTCTGCAGAGGAGATCTTGTGCTGGAGCAAAGCCCCATGCTTTCCCTCACAGACACGGGAGCTGGAAGGAGGGTTCGGAGTAGTTCAGTCAAAACTGCAAAGAGATTCATCCTTGTCCTTCAGCCTGAGACACAACAGATGTGGGAAGAGAAGGTCTGGGCTGGCTGATTGCTACAAGCCCAGCACAGTATTTTGAACCTAAGGGCTTATCTGAATTGTATCAGCTTAATGGAGAGAGCTGTACCAGAACAGTCAGCACAGGAGTTATTTTGCCATTATAACCAAATTCTCTCCCTAAGCGACATAACTCGAGGGATAGCATTTTGCTGCCCTCAGTCTCTTGCCTAATGTTCAGCACAGTTCCCAAGCTCCTAAATATGTTTGTTGGACATAATACAACTGCAGATACTGAGAATTTAAGACGGTCCTGGGAATGCTGGCTGCAATTAGTACATGTCAAGGTGATGCTGGAGTCTGCTTAATTAAGAGATGTCTTGGTTTGGATGCTAGGATTTTGGCTGGGGAGTTTTGGGTACTCGAGGAGGCAGCTGCTGCCCTGGTGGCCCCTGGTGAGCCCTGAGATATGCCAAAGTCCATCTGTCCACTAAATCCATCTCTCTCTGGAGAGGGAGATGTTGTCAGATTTAATAACAGCAGTTAGTAATTACTGCTGCCCTTGTAGCGTTTCTGTGAAGAGCTGCAGGAAACAAGAGTGCTGAGATGCGAGTGCAACATCTCCAGCCCTGCGTGATTACCCCATGCCAGAGCCTGATGTAAGAGCAGAGAGGTTTGCTGCAACGCCAAGCCACAGTTCAGCCCAAAGTCCAGGACTCCTCCAGCCTGATATGCCAAGAAATGCAAATCAGGGTTGAACTGCTCTGGCTGTAATGCACACCGAATGCCCTGCAACCGCTGATGTTCAAGCCCTGATGGGCAGGGAGCAGCAAAGTTTGGGGCTTAGGCTTTTCTCCATCACCTCCCGGGCAGCATCTCAAGTGCTCAGGGGTATTTTGCAACTACTGCAAAACACAGAAACAGTGATGGGTGCCAGGGGATGGGGGAATTGGTGGGGAAGGAAGTGATGAATCACGGAATTGTCAGAGTTGGAAGGGACCTCCAGAGATCATCTAGTCCAACTCCCCTGCTAAAGCAGGGTTGCCCAGAGCACATCACTCAGGACTGCATCAAAGCGGCTCTTGAAAATCTCCAGAGAGGGGGACTCCACGACCTCCCTGGGCAGTCTGTTCCAAGGCTCTGGCACCCTCATTGTAAACAAGTTTTTCCTCCTATTTGAGTGGAACTTCCCATGTTCCAGCTTGTTCCTGTTGCCCCTCATCCTATCACTGGAAAACACTAAAAAGAGTCTGGTTCCATCATCCTTCAACCCACCCTTTAGATACTTGTAAACATAGATGAGGTCCCCCGTCAGCCTTCTCTTCTCCAGGCTAAAGAGCCCCAGCTCTTTGAGCCTTTTCTCGTAAGGGGCGTGCTCCAATCCCTTAATCATCTTAGTTGCCCTACGTTGGACTCTCTCCAGTAGTTCCCTGAAGACAGATATAAAGTACGTGTCACTGCTAAGATGTGGACAGAGGTTTCTGGCGTGTTGGTCACTGCTGGCTATTGTCGCCTCTAAAGACAGCCGTTGCCTTTGCTGAATTTCAAAAAAAACAGACAGAGAAACCGCAGATGATTGTCTACAGCTCTCTGGAGCCCAGCAGCACAGCAGCCTGGCCCCAGCACTGCCTGGGCGCTCGCTCCACTCCCCGGGTAGCCGTAGCCATCACACATCCTGTCCCCGGTGGCTCGTGTGTTTTGGGCATTTCCTCTTTTGAAAGATCGCGGAGGGCAGGGAGAGATGGTGGCGTGTTTGTTCTGGGGGAAAGGGAATGCTGTCAGCCCAGTGCTTTCCTCCGGCAGCAGGAATCATGGCCCCATTGCCTGGATGGGGATCCTGGATGCTCGAAGCCAGGCAGATGCTTTTGGGAAGGGGGTTCCTGTCCCCCTGCTCCCTTTGCAGCAGGGCAGTACGACCTGTTGGTGTGTGGCACTCGGGACACAGCATCTCTCTGTTAATAAGGCAGCTTTAGTATATCCCACACCCACCTCTTCGTCTGCTCTCTATAACCCAGTCCAGGATGACCTTGTTCCCCCTGTTACATGAGGAAACACAAGGCAGCTGAGCTCTCAATGAAAGAGTATTTCGTCTAAAGGATGAGCATAATCAAGAGCAAGAATGGGAGAAAAATAACATCTGAAGGACAAGCTCATCAGTGTAATGAAGATGAAGCGATTTAAATGCATTAAATGGTAGAAGTGTAGAGAAAAACACACTTTTGCTGCCACAGAGTACACCGAGCAGCTCGATATCTGCTGAGGGGAAAAGAAGGCATTTCCCTCCATCACAGCTTTGCTGAAGCTAAAAATATTGATAGAATTAACCTAAACCTGGGGATGGACAGGGGTTCTCGGGTTCAGATGCTCTAACTCGTGCATGTCCCCATTGTTATGTCCAATTTACACTCTAATATCAATGTTAAACAACAACTTTTAATCACTCTGACCATGGGACAGACTGTCATGACACAGGGATTATGGGGAGAGAAACACAACTTTAATGAGGCTGAGCTTTATAAGACTGCAACAGGCAAGCTTAAATATAAAACCAGTCTTGTAATTTTTTGTGTTCGAACAGCTTTGGTGAAGAATAAATCCTTCAAAGCACACTTTGTCTTCCCAGATGAGTCGTATGGAGTCCCTGGCAGCGCAATATCTCTCATCCTTCTCCATCGAACAATTCTCAGCGTTGCTGCTTCCCTCTTGTGGTGAGAAAACAGCCCGAGAGACAGAGGTGGTACAGACTACAGACGAGGTACGGACGTGGTACCCATGGGCTGCAATAGACGGGTCTCAGCCAAATCACCGGTGGGACAAAGCCTGGATCTCTGCTGAGAAGGGGTGGAATTGGCTCCAGCATTTGGGCTGTGGACCTGAAAGTAGGTCTCCCTGGGCTATTTTCCTTTTGCCTGCTTCCATCTAAAGGGAGGGATGTGTCTGAGTGGGTTGAATTTATTGCTCATTGTGCTCCTGTAAATCCCCTTCTTGGTCTTTTTTCAGAGCATCCAAAGAAGTGCAGAAGGAAGCAAAACCACTCTCTGCAAGCTCCTGGCTCCAGTTAATTACAATGGATATTTGTAAAACACATGAAAATGCCTCCAAGTGCAGTGCGAACACCATGGAGTGCTTCATGGTCCTCAGCACACAAGCGCAGAAGATAAGCATTGCCACACTGTGCTGCCTCTTTGGGACACTGTGCATTTTTGAGAACTCTTTGGTGCTGTACTTGATCTTCTCCTCCCCTGGGACCAGAAGAAAACCTTCCTACATCTTTATCAGTAGCCTGGCCTTGGCTGACATTCTGGCCAGCATCACCTTCGTCTGCAGTTTTGTTAACTTCCACGTCTTTAAAGAAACTGATTTCTCTAAAGAAATGTACCTGCTGCAGCTGGGAGGGGTGAACACGGCCTTCTCTGCATCCCTGAGCAGCTTGCTGCTGACAGCCCTGGACCGTTACATCTCCATCAGCCGGCCCTCCGAGTACAAGCTCCTCATGACAGGGAAGAGAGCATGGATAGCCCTGGGGGTGCTCTGGGTGACATGTGCAGCCATTGCTTCCCTGCCCCTCCTGGGCTGGAACTGCTGCACGCTCAATTCGACCTGCTCGGAGCTTTTCCCCTTTGTGGATGACAACTATCTGTCGAGCTGGATCTTCTTCGTCATGGTCCTGCTGGGGTGTATCATCTACGCCTACACGCATGTGCTATGGAGGGCTCACCAGCACGTGGCCTACATGGAGAAGCACCAAGTGCAGGTGGGAAAGCAAAACACCAGGATGAGGATGGATGTCATGCTGGCCAAGACCCTTGTCATGGTGCTGACTGTCCTCGTGCTGTGCTGGTCCCCGGTCCTCCTTCTCATGATCTACAGCATCTTTGCTAAGCTGAGCAATTACCTGCGTAAGGTGTTTGCCTTCTGCAGCACACTCTGCCTGCTCAATTCCATGGTGAACCCCATTATTTATGCCCTGCGGAGCAAGGAGCTATATTCCTCCCTGAGGATGGTCTTTTCTCGCTTCAGGAGGCAGCTGAAGGCCTCTGAAGAAAGCCCAGAAGCAGAAAGCACCCACAAATCCTCCATGATAGAGACTGTCTGCGAGGACACGCGCGTAACGTAGGGAGGCAGCCATGGGAAGTCCATGCTCGGGCTGGCAGAAAGAGTCTGGATCCCTTTTATTCTTTTCTCTTCTTATGGAGGTCCTGGGAGATGGGGGATCAGATGTCTGTCATGGAGCCAGCTCCCACTGATGTTATTCTTAGGCGCTGGGATGTAAAGTGCACAGACTTACACAGGCAGCTGGTCCCCAGGCTGCAGAGAAACCAGTACCACATCAATGTGCCAGCCATGAGGCAGCAGATATTGCTGTGCCCCAGAACAGCAGATCCTAACATTTTATGACAATTCCTCCCACCTGGCCTCCTCCCTGGCCTATCCTCCTAACCCATTTTTCTTATATTCAATGGTGTCTTCCTAATACTCCCTTAAAATGTAGCTAACCTCACATAAAACACTCTGCAGACCTTCAGTTTCTCTAGAAATCCCCAGGCATCGTGTAACTCCCTCTAAACCCCTTAACTGAGCACAGGCAGAGTTATACAAGCACCATCAGCAAAGTGCTAACAGCACATCACTATGTGGCAGAGGTACATCTATTTATACCAGGCTTGAACGCCGTCCCGGGGTGTTATGCATTAGCAGCATGGTGACAAAAGGTCTTCAGGTCCTGGCAAAGGTGGCAGAGAACAATACCGAGTCGTGACGAGGTCCTGACGATGGTTAATGCCTCGCTGCATCGTGTGGGAGCAGGAACGGCAGCAGGAGGGACCTCGGCCCTTGCTGGGAAAGCTGAAGGTGGTTCCTCTGGACTCGCTTTGCAGATGGTCCCAGCTAATCCTGTCTCGCAGCATTTAGGGTCATAATTGATTTTAGCATCTCATTCTTTATGGAAAGCTGAAATGCTCTCGCTGTGGCTTATGGACTCTGCCATAGTCGAGGGTTTTGAGGTGGACGGGACCCTGCAGGTGGCATGTTTCTTGCAGCAAATTTAAGGGAAGCTAACCTGTGCCATGCAGGTATTTGTTGGACGTTATGTGATTAAATATTCAAGACATTTTCTAGCCTTTTCTTTCACGGAATTGTTGGACTTGGGAGGGACCTTCTAGAGATCATCCAGTCCAACTCCCCTGCCAAAGCAGGGTTGCCCAGAGCACATCACTCAGGAGCATCCAGGTGGGGCTTGAATATCTCCAGAGAAGGGGACTCCGCACCCTCCCTGGGCAGCCTCTTCCAGGGCTCTGCCACCCTCACCGGAAAGAAGTTTTTCCTCACATTTGAGTGGAATGTCCCATGTTCCAGCTTGTGTCCGTTGCCCCTCGTCCTGTCACTGGGAACTACTGAAAAGAGTCCAGCTCCATCCTCATTAACCTCCAGGGCACAAACTCCTCCAGCCGAGGGGTTTAATCCCAAGCTGGGGCAGGTACTCTGAGTGTGAGGAACTCCACAGGTTTTTTTGCAAATTACTCAAACCAGGTGCCTTTAGCTGCAAAACATGCAGGGAGAGCAAAGTGGGATGGGGCCCTTTGCCAGTGTCCTGGAGCTCCCGAAACACCTCTGACGGGGATGAGCCTGGCCTGGGACACGGCCGCGAGGCTCTTGGACTCTGCCCTGTTTCCCCAGAGGATACACTTAGCCCTCACGTGCGGGTTTTGGAGCCAGGCAACAGGCCTGCCCCGGCTGCCCAGTCGGAGACAGGTCTCATGGAGGCCTGGCAGCCATGGGGCCAAACCCATGAGCTCTCCCCTGGCCTCTCACGGGGTGGACATAGCGGCTCAAACCGCAGCAAGGGGCACACAGGCGGCTACGGCGGGGCAGC